>CM060953.1:145363312-145425812 GCA_030765055.1 Mantis religiosa
ACTGCAAATGCGACGAAAAGAATCCTACTGGGATTTGGCTGGGACGTGTTTGACCACCCCCCGTACAGCCCTGACTTCGCTCCTGGCGACGTTCATCTGTTTTTGCATCTCAAATCCTTCGTTGGCGGTCAACACTTCAACAATGATGAAGAGCTGAAAGGAAATGTTTCCAGCTGGTTGAAGACACAGGCGGCAAACTCCTATGAAGAAGGTATACAAAAACTAGTGCCTCGCTATGACAAATGCCTGCAAAATTTCGGCATTTATGTGGAAAAGTAGTTTAAGAGTTGCAGAATTTCGTGCAATAAATAATTTCTCTGTATCTGTAGACAATATAATTTTATTACCAAACATAACTTACTTTGTGGACGTACCTCGTAAATATCAACATTTTACGGGAACTGCACTTTAACCCTTTTGAAGAAATAAATAAATAAAAATAACAAATAAACAAACAAATAAGTAAATAAATAAGCTGAAATCATTTATACCTAAACGTTTTATCGTATTGAAATTACATCAATGGAATAATCGCGTTTCATATGAATAACATATATGAAAATTTAATTGAGATAAAAATGTAAAATGTAGTTTTTTTTAAAAAAAAAATGGCACTTTAGATTTCGAAGTGTTATATCCAAGAGTTAAAAATTTACAGGTATTTAAAATACAGTGCAATCCTTAGTGCCACACTAGCAGTGTCTACAATTATCAGCTGTCATTAGTAAATACTTCGCAAAGAACTGTGCGGAAAATGTCACCTGTGGAAAAAAGTCACTGTGATGAAATATCGCGACAATATTTAATGTAGGAAAATGTTCACCTTGACCTATTAAGGTGTCTATCTTAGCAGGGAAATTGTATTTAATGATGAACAAGCTTCAAGAGGTCTCGAGATGGAAACTTGGTTAGAGTGAGCTATAGGCGATATCTGTGGTTATCCTTAACCTGAAAGATATATGATTGATAACACTAATCTCTATGTACCCCAGCTATTTAAGATAATGGATGTTAAATCTAAAAATTATCATTTTGTATAGTTTAAAAAAGTATTAAAATAGGATACTTGAATTTATATTTCTTTGGGATAAAAAATGTCGTAGTGAAGCAACTGTACAGAGAGGATTCGGCACGGAGGTCCAAACTTTGTCTATTGTACCTATGCCCCAAGCGAAGCACCCCCGAGAGGAAGAATGAGGCGAGAGACAGAGGGTGGCCGTTCCAAGGAGGCACGACAGTGCAAAGGGCAGGGCTCCTACAGTTGACCCACTAGGTCGGCTCGGAAACCGGAGACGTCCTACCGTAGGAGGAAGTGTTTATCGGAGCGTATCATCCTGCCATGCAACGCCGAGACACCTGCCGATGCTTCTCAGAAAGAGACCACCAGTTAGGAGATGATCTCAAATGATAATGGAGATGAAATGGAGGGTCTGGAAATTCCTGGAATGTAATTAACCTATCCAACATTCACCTGGTGACCCGGGAAAACCTCGAAAAAAGCCATGGGTGAGATAGGCTGCCGGAATCAAGCCTGTACCTCCCGAATACGGGCTACAGAAGAAACCGTCTAAGCCATTACTATTTACAAATCAATTATCCATAATTAAACATTTCAAAAACTGAGTAACTGGTAAATGCTGAAGTTTCTAACGGAGAGTGTAAGGTTTTCACTATATTAACCACGAGGCGCAACGAATCAATAGAAACATAAAATGACACGCTCATGGGTTCGACGGAAATAAGGAGTAACCCGTGCATATTTGAAGGAATAAAGTGCGATAGAGTGCTACTAATGGTTCATTAGCACTGTTATTATGTGGAACCCTCTCTCTCTCTTACCGGCCATGACACGTATTAGTGAAATTGTCGCGATATTATCAATCTACTTTCAAAAAACGGTAACTGTTACACAGCTCGGCGGTTCTCGACCTTGTCTTACTCAGGTTAAAGAACTCTTTCAACTTCTGATCTACTGACTTAAGCGTACGCACATTGCATTCTTTGAAGTTGCGTCATACTATTTTCAGTACCCACTCTTCCACATACCATTCTTACAAAAGCTTGTATATGTTTCACGTTATTTAGGAAAAACGTTTATAGAAATGGATACCTTAATAGTTGAATTATGAATTCCTAAAGGCTGTGGCAGCATCAAACCTTCAAATAGCGGACTCTTATACACCGGCGTTTTAATTTAACACATTTTGAATAACATCAGGATAAATAAGTTAGTGGAAACATAGAACATTATGTTTGAAATTGTAAACTCCGAAACGAGTATTCGGGAATGATTTTCGTATTACAAAAATAATTTGGCACAAACACGCATCTTAACATGAGATCTGCATTAATTTATAATGGTCGCTGGTAGTGCAAAACTGATTCAGAAGAAAAAGATAACCCGCCTCGGTAACGTAGATGGTAGCCTGTCTGCCTTACGTTCAAGAAATCCCGAGTTCATATTTCGGTCAGGGTGAGTTACCTGGATAAGGGTTTTTTCGGGGGTTTTCTTTATCCTGAAATACGAATGTCGGGTAACTCTAAGCTCTATGGGTGCTAGGCTCTCTTGAACATCATTTCACCCATTCCATTCATCGTCCGATATGACTTGACGTTGGAGGACGTAAATTAAAAGAAGTGCAAAGGAATTTACTTGTCATTCACGAAAATTTCTATTTCTATTTCTGTATACATACATATAAATTTCTGTGCATACATTTTATTAATCTGCCAGAATGACTTAAACGTATGGTGTCTTTGTTTTATTCTTTAGAGTCAGTTTTTTTTCTTTCAAAATAAGTAAGTATCTATCATATAAGTGGTAGTCTGTAAAGCAAATACTGTTTTGGAAACTTTTACGTTGAATCTTAATAAATGCTGGACTTAAATACAAAGTTTGGTATTTATTTTACACTTTATTTTTGAAATGACGAAGGAAAACCAACATTTTTCTAGAAGTGTCACTTTTTTGTTCCTGGGCCTTAGAGCATATACACCCATTGAAATTAATTTCGCATAAATTTATGTATTATTGAAAACTATATCATTTATTAAGATTTACTGCATTATATGGTTTTCTAGTTGTACATAATTATACAATATTCTTTCAAAATCAGGAGGAGTTTGCAAGATATTCTCAGAAAATCCAAGATATTAATTTTATTTAAGATCCAAATACAACAGTTGGTATTTTAATCAAAATTATTACAGTCACTTCTCATAAAAGAAAAAAGTATTTCTAGTAATTAAAGATGGATTACTTTCTACAAAACTTTCGCATCACATCCTCGAAACTTGGTGAACTACAATACTAACTTCAATCTCATGCATCATAGATATGCAGGCGCGCACACTGTCACTAACACTTTTTTTTTTCTAAAATGTTTTTATTTTATAATGGGAACTTGAAAAAATGCTGAGAAAATGATATTTCAGTATAGTATTTATAATAAGCACAGCACTTACTGTCACCCAGTGGGTAAAAATAATGCTTAGACATGTATTCAACATCTATCACTTTATATTTTAAAACAGCGTTTAAAATATTTTTCCTCTTATAAGATCTCTTTATACACCTACCGTCACTCTCGAAAGCCGACTGACATATTTGCTTATCACGCGTTCTCTATCTCGTAACATACATTAGGATTTGCCTATGGGTTAGGGGCACACAATGGCCACTCTATCACACTTGCTCTTGTAAATAACTTCTCTACAAACAGACCGCCTTGTTTTGTTTGTGCGTTCCAAGGACAAAAGACTGGGTGATAAAAATTCTCTTAATGCATTCCTGACCACCGTAACAAAACCAAAATTATATGAATTTTATTGGAAAAATTGCTGAAGATGAAACCGCAATTCACTGCAGGTTACCGAACTAATAAATTAAAGAAAATATTTTAAATTTCAACGTGCTCTTTTCTAGAAAAACGAGACAACCGGTCTCAGTTTTCCTAGAAGGCTTATGACATGGCACAGCCTGGAAAATGGTTATTCCTCAGCAACATTTTCACTCCGAGTCCCCCTCCACCAAAAATCAAGGTGTCTAAAATAACAGCACGTCGACATATAGGTACAAGATAAATACTGTTGCTCCACTGTTGCCTGAGTGTCTCCGATTTTTTCGTATCATGTCGTGATTCTTCGTTAAGAATATTGCCAGGCGACCAACTGATGCCCCCCTCCTTCTATCGGTCCCAATAACATTCATCACGACAGGTGCAAATTTTTAACGTATACTTAATGGACCAAACCGTGAAATTCAGAACCTTGTGCAGCCTTTCTTCCCCTTTACCAGATATTTATTATGGATTCTAAAATGACTTCCAAATTTTCAGATCAAGCTGCTAAGAAGAATGTTCTGTTGTTTTAATCATCCCCAAGAATACGGTGCAATTTTGAAAACTTTACGAACAAATTCAAATGTTATGTTCCCTGCATGCCTTACAAACTTTTCACTGAATTTTAAATAAAACATGAGTTACATACACAGAAAGGTACATTCTTCTTGCTTTTTATGATTCTTGGTTCATAAAATATACTTTAAATTTGTTTACTTCAACAATTGCAGTTTCTTGGCATAATCTTTAGATGATTTGAAGAAAAATTTCAAAATAATTGGCAAACGGTTAACATTGCAGGTAGGTATTTGAGCGCCAACTGGTTGAAAAAGTAATGAAAAAAAAAAGCCTGGTCTGAAAAGATGTATTTTAACACTTCAAACCTCCTTTCATTATTTCCTAGCAATAAGTTTAATGTCTGTAACACTGTATACTCGAAATAAAAATACAATTATTAAGGGGGTAGAGCCAGACTGAAAAATTTAATGCCATATATGGGATTTGAACCACGGATCTTCTGGTTTCCTTCCAGCCGCGCTAACCATTTGAGCTACTATGGCCAACGTTCCGACATCGCATTAAATTCTCCAACTGACTCGTGTTTTTCCCGGTAAACCACTAGGAGTTCTCATAAACACATGAGACAACTACCTTAATGGTGACTTACTATGCTGTAAATACTTTAAGGCCGGATATAGCATTGAATTTTTCAGTCTGGCTCTACCCTTTCACAGTGCGTCCTATATACGACTCGTGTAAAACAACAATTAATTTCCATTAATTGACCTAATAATGGTTAACTATAAAGCCCGGGCCTTAAAGTACTTACAGCGTAGTAAGTCACCATTAAGGTAGTTGTCTCACGTGTTTATGAGAATTCCTAGTGGTTTACCGGGAAAAACAGGAGTCAGTTGGAGAATTTAATGTCATGTTGGCATATTGGCCATAGTAGCTCAATAGTTTAGAGCGGCTGGAACGGAGACCAGACGATCCGTGCTTCAAATCCCGGCTCTAGCATTGAATTTTTCAGTCTGGCTCTACCCTTTCATAGTGAGTCCTACAAACGGCTCGTGTGAAAGAACAATTAATTTCCAATACAATTATTACTCATAAAATGCATATTATTGAAAATTGTCAACGTTTTTATTGATACTACCATAAGGACAATATATCAAAATAATTTTTTCATCTAACCTTTTTCGTATACTCTTGCCTGTATATACAAACCATTTGGAGAACGTAAATATTAATTTGCATAAGGACACAGAAATTTAAAAAAATGTAATCGTATAAGCTCCGCTGTCTGCCACACTATCTAATATTGTAATAGACTCAGTTTTGAACAAATTAGATCTGAGAGGTAATGTTGTGTATAGGTTAAGCCAATGTACTGCTTATGCAGATTACATTCTTATCATGGATAGAACAAAAAAAGCAGCAATAGAAACATTCAAAAGACTAAAGGAAAAGTCTTTCCAGTTTGAATTATTGATAAATAAGCCAAAAATATAATTTTTAAAATGTTCAAAAGGACTAAATATATTGGAAGATTTAATAGTAAACAACAAGGTAATAAAAGCTATAAAATCATATAAACATCTGGGGTCTGTAATAACTTACGACAATTCACTAAAGGAAGAAGTTAAACAGAGAGTGATCCAGGGCAATAAAATAGATTTTATGTATAAAAACCTATTTAAAAACAAACTTATAACAATAAGTGCAAAACTCAGAATTAACAACACGATTATAAAACCCCTAACTACATATGGTTCTGAGACAAGGGTATTGAAAGAATCACAAATACAAAAATTAATGACATTTGAAAGAAAGATATTAAGAGCAATTTTTGGACCAATTAAAGAAGAGGATAGTGGAGAATCTTGAGAAATGAAGAGTTAAATAAAAGAATAAAAAACAAACAATAATTAATTTCATTAAAGCACTAATACTTAGATGGGTCGGACATCCATAGAGAATGTCAGACGAGAGAACAGTTTAAAAATATACACGTGGAGACCTCTCGAATCTAGAAGCAAAGGCAGACCTAAAAGCAGATGGAGCGATAATATACCTCAAGATTAAAAAAAAAATTAAGATTAAGAATTGCTTAACTTTGCAAAGGATCGTATGGAAAAGAATAGTAGATATGGCCAAAACATTCAGCCGATAAAATTGTAATGCCTATTAAGAAGAAATATCGTACAAGCAATGAATGAAATCTCTTCTTATTTTGTTGCAATCAAATTCTGAGAAGCTAGGATAATGTGCTACTGATACCATCATGAAGTAGGTTACGAGAGTTCGTCCACCTTGCAATACTGACCCTTGGTGACGTTTTCTTTGAAGCTTTTCATGCAGTTTAACTGCATCTCTGCAGCGATTTCGCACGCTTCTTTCCATTCGATTTCCAATGCTATGGGAATTTGCACAAGAGTCGTATTTTCGAATCTGTGAAAGCGACACTTTCAGATGACTAATTTCCAGCAATAAGGTGAATTAGATCATGGTCGGCCGAACGTAACTCGAAACGGGAAATTGTTAATGGTAAGCCTTCACCTCTGTTGTGTTTGGGAAAATATTGATTCACGACTGGAGTGAGAAGTAACAGGAAAATGATAGATACAATCAAGAGATAAATAAATACTAGATTATTAGATATAGAATTTCTTTAGGGAAGGTGACGTATTTACTTTGATTGTTTTACCAACCAAAACACGTAAAATAACCATTAATCATACAGTAGTTCAGGGGTCCTTTCCAGGGTCCATTATCTCAAATATTGAGAACATGTTACTTAATTGTGTTATTATTACTTCATCGCGTAACTGGCATCCTATTAGATGGCGCAATTTGAAATTGGTAAAGGAAATGTTAATGATTTCGCTCTTTAAATGTCCCTAAGTTAAATTATTAAAAAGACAATCTTACGAAGATCAAACCTAAGTTATTTTATTATTTAGGTGCTGTTTAAATTTATTTGCCACTACTTTTTTTATTAAAATCACAGCATAGACACATCACAATCATTGAAATTTAAAGGAAGGGTGTATTAGTGGGCAGCATTAATTTAGAAATTAAACCTATTTAGAAACTAAACTAACACCAAATTTGATGCATAAGTCGAGTAAATTCCAAGAATTTTTCAAGAAAATTCATCAAACTCAAACTACCCTTCTCTTGAAAATACCTTTCTTAATAATTTATTTTTCAAAAACAGGGACATATACTTACTACGTAGGTACAAAAAAGCACATACATACCGAATCACCTACTTTAGTCAGCTTTGTTTAAGATGTCAGACCAGTGCCAGTCTAAACTACCCCTTACATGGGGACTGAACTGGACTACGCTACGGAGGGAATTCGGCATTTAGGTCCAAACTTGCTCTATTGTACCTATGCCCTCAAGTAGGGTACCCCCCGGGAGGAGGGACGAGGCTATAGGAGATAGAGGGCGGCCGTTCCAAGGAGCCACCACAGTGCAGAGGGCAGGGTACCTATATTCATAGGTATATTTTACATATACCTATATTTTCCTCTTGGCAATATGCAGCAGTTACTGGGAGCGGAGAATTAAGGAGGCTTTGGCGATTTCCTCTGAAAGGAGCACTATTAAACGTGATGCTGGATTTCAGTTCAGTTCAATTATATAATATGTTATTTATTTTTTGCAGTATTTTGATATTAGAATGCTAATGTTAAATTAAAATACAATGAAGCATTAGTTAAAATAGGAGAAATTTAGAGATTGTGCTGGTTACCAGTACATAAGTTGCCTCAGGAATCCAGCGGCTTTAGATAGGTAGATTTAGAATTTGCTTGTTTTTAAATAACCGGCTGTCCGGTTAATTGTTTACTGGATACCAGTAAAATATTAGTTTAGGTAGTTTTGTTTTATTTTGTTAAATATTCTCGTAGTTGAATATGTCTTGTTTTATATAAAAAAAGATAAAATTTTAAAATGTGGGTAAAAAATAAGTTTTCTTTTTAAGGTTTTATTATTACTGTATATTGATTTTTATTACTTTTTGGGTATTTTTATTTTATCTTTAGAATTATTTTTGTAAAATTATAAAAATTTAAATAAATGTAAAGGTTTGGAATATTTATACCCCGACTTAAGAAATTAGGTGCCGGGGTATGGTATTGCAGATTTTTATTTATTTATTTATGTCTTTATTTATGTATTATTTATTTATTTATTTATTTATTTATTTATTTATTTATTTATTTATTTATTTATTTATTTATTTATTTATTTATTTATTTATTTATTTATTTATTTATTTATTTATTTATTTATTTATTTATTTATTTATTTATTTATTTATTTATTTATTTATTTATTTATTTATTTATTTATTTATTTATTTATTTATTTATTTATTTATTTATTTATTTATTTATTTATTTATTTATTTATTTATTTATTTATTTATTTATTTATTTATTTATTTATTTATTTATTTATTTATTTATTTATTTATTTATTTATTTATTTATTTATTTATTTATTTATTTATTTATTTATTTATTTATTTATTTATTTATTTATTTATTTATTTATTTATTTATTTATTTATTTATTTATTTATTTATTTATTTATTTATTTATTTATTTATTTATTTATTTATTTATTTATTTATTTATTTATTTATTTATTTATTTATTTATTTATTTATTTATTTATTTATTTATTTATTTATTTATTTATTTATTTATTTATTTATTTATTTATTTATTTATTTATTTATTTATTTATTTATTTATTTATTTATTTATTTATTTATTTATTTATTTATTTATTTATTTATTTATTTATTTATTTATTTATTTATTATTTATTTATTTATTTATTTATTTATTTATTTATTTATTTATTTATTTATTCATTTATTCATTCATTCATTCATTCATCCATTCATTCATTCATTCATTCATTCATTCATTCATTCATTCATTCATTCATTCATTCATTCATTCATTCATTCATTCATTCATTCATTCATTCATTTATTTATTTATTTATTTATTTATTTATTTATTTATTTATTTATTTATTTATTTATTTATTTATTTATTTATTTATTTATTCATTCATTCATTTATTCATTTATTCATTTATTCATTCATTCATTCATTGATTCATTGATTCATTCATTTATTATTTATTTATTTATTTTTATTTATTTATTTCAGTTCAGCTCCTCTTGGAAACCGGCCTTAAACATGCAAATCCGTCGATTTAAGAAGCAAAGATCAATACAACTTGATAATCAAGTTAACTAGTTACGTTTCTTTCACACAATTTTCTATACTCACGCCATCTCCTGGCCTGACATTTAATTTACTGAAAACAGTCTTTTGTTCAGTAATGCGAATTTTGATAGTGTTTTGTCTTTGTTAATATTTGTGTTATATCCAGTGTTTCGTTTGTGGTTATAACATTTAATAAATATCCTAAATGATGGGAGAGATGCACACTCCCGAAACGTCGATATCTAATCGTCTTTTCACCTGGCTTGCTTCCCGAGAAGAAAGTGAGTACTACATGAATTTACGAAACGCACTTCATTTGTTACCAAAGAGGACAACACTAACTTAAACTTATGTTTTACTGACTGTACTGACACCAACATTTCCTTATGGCTCGCACACAAACCGCACTGCTCGAAGCTTCTTCACGCACACTACTCGCAGACTTTGACACTTCAATTACAGTGCGATGCATATAAATCTGAACCATTTCAATAGGCCAATAATAGGACACACGTGCAACTTTGGGAGAATATAATACACAATTGGGAAATTACATTATACTATTTAATTCTCAATGGAAATGTTGGAAGTGTCCTCCACCAGCATCTATACATGTTTGCACCCTTCTCGCCATATTCTCTGAAGTTTTATGGAGGTACCCTCGCCAATGTTACTTATTTCGGTTCGAATTGATTCCTTGAGAACATCAATTAACCGTGGCCTATTCTTGTACACTCTATTTGTAGATACCCCACAAGAAAAATTCTGGTGAAGTAGTTCAGGGAATCTGGAGGGCGACTACATTTTAAGATTATTCGGTTATCAAAGAAACTGATTACAAGTTCCATGGTGTAATTAGATGTATGGCACGTTTTAGCATCTTGATGGAAATAACCTTCTCTCAATTCGATATCATCTCCGTAAAACTTGAGAGAATATTGTGAGACGAGTGAAAACATGTGTAGATGTTGATGGAGGACACTTCCAACATTTTCTCTGAGATGTAAGTAGTGTTGTGTAATCTTGCAATTGTGTATTATATCGTCCCAAAGTTCCACGTGAGTCCTATTATTGAAATGGTTCAGGTTTATATGGATCGCACTATATTTGCAGGCTCTCTGATTTCTGACTCTCTGAAATTGTTCTGGAGAAACAATACGTCCGAATAAATAATTACAACAGCAATGCTACCTGCAGCTATGCTTATGTAAAGGCAAAACAACAGCAAGAGCAAGAACTTCAGGGCAGGATTCTCGTATTTTGTGTTCATATAGACTTTTAGTTTCTTTGGCTTTTAGTATTTTATTTTTATTATGTTTCTTACTGAGGCTGTACAGGGTTTTACTGGTGATATCTAAACTGCAATATTTTTTCCCAAACGGAGACTTTCTCTATAAATAGCGAGGAAATAGTCCTATTGGGATAACATGGAAGTCACTCGGTTGCATAAGTGAGAAATTATCATTACAAACTGTGGATTTGTGGTTCGTTTCACAATGCCTTTACGCTCTTTCTTTTTTATTTCTTTATGAAGTCCTGAGAGTTTATAGTTAAATCTTTGTTTATATCTCTTGTTTAAAAATTTGTGAATGTCTACAAGTTAGCGCAAGCTGTTGTGCAAGTCTAAGCTAAGGTAAAATGCTGGCAGCATCAAGTTTTACAGCTAGTGTAATTGTATGTAATAGAACTACGTGCCATTTTAAAGGGCCGTAATATTCATGTAATTTAAGAGCAGTAAAGTAAAGACTTAAGCTAATACTAAAGAGAAATTACTGTGCAACTTGTCTATAATTTTTAATTCCTTATCCCTTATTTGTGAACCGAAATGAGATTGTTTTTCCCATCAAGTTTAATTTGTGCGGCATATTTCAGTGTGTTACGCTTGTTTGACCTGTGCGATTATGCATAAAGACGAGTACAAAAAATTTCCTAGTTTAAATTAATATTTGTGAAAGAAAGGTACGGGTGCAATGCCAATAGTGAAAAGCGGCTTGACTAGTTGCTCACCAGTTCACCCTGAGGACGGCGAAAGATCTCCCGATCATAAGAAAGGTAACCCCGTTTCACCTGCCCACTGCAGGAGTACACAGTGACAGCATTATGTTACATTTGCATAACTGGATGCCCTCTTGGTGAAGCTTGGATACACGTAATAGGTGTTTGAAGACTGCAGATGTCGCTTACTCAACAGCAAGTTCTTCAAGTCACAATGTACTTGAGGTTACACAACAGGGTATTCAAAAATATAATTGCCTTCCGCCGTTACAGAACGTTCGTTACCTAATCAAGCAATCAATACTTATCAAAACTACCTACCAAGATGACTTAATCATTTTCATATTATTACTTTCGTATTTTCGCATCTATAATACTTATTTTATAACTTCGTGCAAATTAAATCAGTGAGCTACCATTATTCAGTTGTCTTCAATAACACCTTTGTTACTAAATAGCTTACTGACTATTCCATTCATACACGCGTGTTCCTATTGACCATTAGCGTTTAGGAGTACCTGGAGTATTAGGCAATCAAGGTAGTTTATCTTATAAAATGCTTGGAATAATTTTATTTTATTGGATAAAAGTCGATTGTTACTGAACTATAACACTGTTACCACAGCTGGGATGGATTAGGGCTACCCATCTATAGGTACTGCTGACACCTGCTGTTAATGGCCGCAGCTATTGTCTTTCGGCTCCAGAGGCTTCGGTTTGAGCCGCTCGGGAAGATTCCTTTTTCAGAATGATCGCTTGTGTTCGGGCTGGATAGTTCCTGTCAGTCACTCTTACATTTTCCAAATTCAGACCACCATGGACCAGGGCTAACCAATGATCAAGGCTTGGACGAAGTAACCATGTCTACAGACCAACAACTGCCCGCCACGGTAGCGTAGATGATAGCGTGTCTGTCGCACGTTTAAGAGGGCCCGAGTTCGAATCTCGGTTAGGGTGAGTTATCTAGATAGGGTGTTTTCCGGGGTTTTCCCTTAACCTAAAGGCGAATGTCGGGTAGTTCTGAGTTCCATGGACCCCTTACTCATTTGAGCAACATTTCACCAATTTCATTCATCGTCCGATATGACTTAACGTTGGAGGAAGTAAATTAAGAAAAAAGACCAACAACTATATTCCTTAACGTAACTTTAACAACTGTCCCCTTTTAACCTATAGCCTAGTAGTTAACTTTCACCCTCTCCGTAAAAGGATGCCAACATTTTATCTTTCGCTTTACTAGCGAGTGCTATGCGGGACCACATAGCATACTTCTATAGATTTTGCATCCATTCGAGAGAGAGAAAAACATCGCTGGTCAGTCAAGTGTTTGAGTTGCCCTGAGAGTCAACTTGGCTTTCACTGGACAGTCACAGTGAGCATTCGGCCAGTTCAATGGACAGTACCGAATGCAGTTCAGTTGTGAGTTGTGACTAAGCAGTGCACTTGTGATATGGTACACGTATCAGTTGTGTTCTGTATGCAAAAATGTCTCAAATGTAACTCTTGATCTACTCTGGGTAGCGTCGCGGTTATACCACTTGCCTCTCACCAAGGCGGCCCTGGTTCGATCCCAGGCGGCTGAATGTGAGGTTTGTAATGGACAACACGGCACTGGGAGCGCGCCTCGGTATCGTAGATGGTAGTGTGACTGCCTCACGTTCAAGAGGTCCCGAGTTCGAATCTCGGTCAGGGTGAGTTACCTGGATAAGGTTTTTTACGGGGTTTTCCCTTATTCTGAAAGACGAATGTCGGGTAACTCTAAGCTCGGTGGACCCCGGCCTCATTTGAGCATCATTTCATCCATTTGATTCACCGTCCGATATGACTTAACGTTGGACGACGTAAATTTAAAAAAAAAAAAAAAAAAAAAAAAAAAAAAAAAAAAAGGACACGGCACTGGGACGAGTTTTGTCCGGGATGTCCGGGTTCCCTCACCATCTCATTCCACCGGTACTCCATCTTCATTTCATGTATCATCAGTATCGCCGCCTACGGTGCCGTATGTAGTAAAAGCGGGTGTTAAACGCTATGCATTTACTTTTTATCTACTCTAAGGTCTTAATAAAGTGAGTTAAGTAATAACTGACGTTCTTATTTGTTACACCTTGCGGTATTTAATAAGATACACAGACCAATTGTGATTTTAACCGCAGTGCATTCAATCAGTCTCAATTTTATAATAAATAATGTTCTTGCAAAGCAAAGTGCCTTTACTGTGTTCTGATTTTACTTACTCTAAAGTTATTTTCTCATTGCTACTGTAGGCAGGTATGTAACGCTTTCCACTGATCATTTGAAAGGCATGATGCCAACTTACAGTAGTGATTTGTTTTTAAACAACACGCTAGTAAATTGCATAATATCATCTATATAATGTTACAATTTATTTATGAAGAAGTCTTTATAAATCCCATTCAAGGCTGCGAGATACATAGTTATACTCGTAACATCTCGTGGGATTATCCTACATGATATTATCAGATATCTAGACGTATGGCTTGTTTACACTCTCTTTTACTTTTGTGGGCGTCGCCACCGTTTATCCCATTCCTCATCTGTGTCTGTCATTCTTGTCCCCTTCAATCAATTCCAGCTCATGTACCACACGCGATATTCCAGACTTTTAGGATATTTATATCTTCTCACCTTTCCTTCTCAGGAATTATAACTCTGTAATGCTTAGCCCTCAAAGCTTTGAACACTGGTTCTTCTATATGTATTCATTCTAATTTCTTCGTTCCTTTTCTTCTCTAACCTAGACATTATGACAACCCTTCTTCTTTTAATCTGTGCGGCTATATCATATTTTTTGGGAAACACAGTAAAATTTTACTTTTAGCAGCGGGGTGCTAACATCTGCCTAACGCCAACCCTGGAGAGCCCGAATGTTGCATCTTCTGCTGGTTTTCAGAGTTCCAAACAAGCGTTATTTTGCACTTATTAAGTTCTGCCTTGGTTATTTATTTAATTTGTAGCTATTAGCCAAATAACAGTAATAATAACAAAGAGTCAACAAATGGCTTAGGTATAAATTCACGCGATATAAAGGTCCTGAAATCTGCAGAGGAGGGACTATCTCAAAAATAATTTTATATGTGTCAACGGCAAATTAGACATTATAAACACCTATAAATACCGCTGTAAAGTAGTGAAACATTTACCGAGCACATAGAAGAGTCATGCAACGGAGCGATCAAGGTAATTTTTATAAAAGAACTTTCAAAATCTCTACAGCTATTCGCCTCTTCCACATCAAGATCGAACCAATTCCAGGCCATGCGCTAAACATGGTATGGACACATCTAACCACTGCGAACTTAAAGGCACTGGAAGCAATGAAAGCATCTTAACTAAAGAGAGCTACTATCAAAGACAGGAAGAGGGAGAAGAGTACCAACCTATTGAACTTCTTTGTAAGGGAGTTACTGATGAACAACGGTCTGCAATTCATATCAGAGTTGGAGCCCCACATTAGAGACAGAGAAACAAAAGTAGTAAAAGTAGATCCAGTACCCTTTCAAATCCCAGATGACCATGGATGAATGGAAGAGGACAACTGTAGACTTTACGAGGACAACAGTGTATGGATTTCACCACAAGGACTACACGAAGAGTGTTCCACCTGAACTCCAAACAATGTACCTGCACACTCTGTGGACACAGCTGTCGGTAGTATCATCTAGTCAAGGACGCCTAACCAATATTCTACTCAAACGAGGAGACCTTTTGACAAACCCTGTACTCAATAAACCTGTACACACTGTCTTTAGTACAATATAAATAGTATCTTTAAATGGAACCTGTTATGCCCATTCATGATAAATTTATCTCTCTTGCCTTCATTATATTTCTATAGGTAAATTGAACAAAGAGTATAGTACCAAGGGAAATGTATTAGACTGTAACATTAGTACCTTACATTCAAGTGACAGTTCAAATCTGTGCACTTGAAAATTTAATTGAAGATTTTCTTCAGGGTTTCTCTCGGTTGCCAAATAAATATTGGATGGATATTTCCTTGGGTAGAACAAAATGAATACAAGAAAATATATGTGGTATAGGAAGATAACTACACAATTAAAGCGATCTATAAGTATACCATACTGAATAGCATGCCCATAATGACTAATGACTTTCAGGAGTTATTGATTATAGGTTCACATGAAATGCTCATATCAATAAAGTGTGTTTAAGACTCTCGAGACTAATTCACCTACTGACACAATTAAAACCGTTATTATTCACTTTTAATGATACACTTAACTGTAGAGAAAAAAACGAGAAAAAGCAATACGTATTTCAAGTGGAACTGATCATAATGACCATTGTTTATCTCCGAAAAAAATGAAGTGTTATTAATCCTCCATATATAATACGGTATTAGTGACTAATGAAAGTGAAATGTAATTATAGTTATCTCCTTTTTGCTCCCAGGGAAAATATAATCAAATCCCATCACTACTGCAAATGTTTAGCTATTTCTTTGTGTAACAAATTATCCATAGTCTCGTATTTTATATGTCAATGTTTTTAAAGTTAGAATTAAGGATTGGTTAATCAACAGTCCTCCGGTTTATGGCAAAAAAATACATTTTGCATCCTCTGCAGTTGTAACATGTACATTTTTTGCCAATATGTACCACATTAGCATCCAAAACTATATTTATTCAATAAATAAATAAATCAGAGGCGTTTCCTTTTCCAAACAGGCCGCCCATTGTTGAAATACAGTAATGAAACAACGCACGACTTGTGTTGGCGAAGAATGAAGCAAAATGTCAAACGATGATCTGTATGAGGTTGCAAAGTATTTACTAGATATAATTTCAATTTTATAAGTGAATAACTGATCATACTATATAGATATATTAAACGTGCTTTTACTTTGTTTATAAATTTACAAAACTTGAACATTAAATAAGTTGTTTCGTATATTCTCCCCTTTTTTGTTCCTTCATAAATGATAGCTAAAATTTCAGGAATAAATTTGCTAATGGAATGCGTTCTTGCAGGTACAAACTGCTGAACTTTCACACTGCCATTATCACCCCACGTGAGTTTATAAACGGTTCTTTGTGTTTGTAAAGTATCATTAACAACCCCAATCTGTAAAATGCATAATAAATAAAACAACATGACTGCTCTAAATGTATCAACTTCTATGGAACACTCTTGAAAGTAGTGTAGCTTTATCTTCTCTACCACAAACCTATAATAAGAAGAGGTAATGTACGCTATCTAGAATCTCAGTACCCAGAGTTTACCAAAAATCTACTGTCCTCCACAGGAGAGAAAGAATCCGAGACCTGAGACGCAGGGGGGTTGCCGAAGATTCCCACACCCTCCCTGGACAGGTTTATAACACCCCATGTCAGTGCAGTTACAGACCATTCAAAAACATTCTTCCAGTTTTGTGAATGAATCTCCTCGGTTTTAGTGTACAAAGTGAATAGAATGCATGTTTTTTAAGGTTCTGCTCCTTGTGTAGCATGCGTTCTATGTCACACACATTCGCTGTCCTTATCTCACTGTGTAAGACAGCACATTTCTTTCAGGGACCTTCTTTGCGTTGCTGGACAGTACTTGTGAGTTTCCTCCAGCCCCCATAACGCTTTTTTGGAAATGGCTGCGTAGTGCAAGTGTGTGAATATTTTTATAAAATTCTCCGACCCAAAATTATCTTTTACATGGTAATTGTATATATTTTCTTTAAAAAATGGTGGAAATTCTAACAATTTTCATTAAAATATTATGTATTTGACATAGTGATTTGGAAAAAAAAAACTGTATATGTCGAATTTTCTGTTATCGGGCAGTGAATTCCTCTTCATTATGCGTCCTTATATCTATGTAGATATAAAAATTCATAATGAAAAACATAAACCATATTTTGTTTTCCTATTTTAGTAAATTAACTTACATTAATCCCTTTTCCTTTCCCCCTTTCTTTTCTTTTGTAACTTTAGTCGTTTACGAGATATGTTTTGGTATTATTCAAACTTTCCAATGTTTCAGCTAAACGTTTTGGAAATGTCCGTTACGTTTTTGTTTGTGTGTTTGTTTTTGCTTTGTTTCTCTCAAGGAATGTAAAGAGTATCAAGGTCAGCAGGTATACAGCGATCTTCTCTTTAAACACTTGACTGTCTGACTAGTAAAGTCGTATTCTTTATGCTTCTATGTTGCTACCATAAAACGGGTTTCTCCACCTCTGTTGTGTGGCGGTAGCATATATTCACTAAGTATCGAGTTTGAATCTCGGTTAGGGTGAGTTACATGGATAAGGCATAGAGTTTTAAGGTTTATTTTTAAGAAATGAAAGAATCGCAGGAAAAGAATGGGTAGAATTGATGAAAAGTAGTGTTTCGGTCAAATAGTTGATCTTGGATTTCCCACAATATGCAATTAAGTATCATTTCATATCAGTGTGTGCCAATGCCAACACTAACTCACTTTCCATAATGAAACATTAATGAAATTCAAAGTCTAATTTGAACAGTTTTTTATAATACAATGCAATGTTTATTAGCCACAGGAATTCATACAAAATTATAGGCATTGTCAATATAGTTAGAGCATCTTACAATATTTACAATTCGTTATGGGACATTTACAATCTAAAGTTTACAGATAATTTTCGTAAATCACTTGGAAACATTAAGACACTTGAGTACAATAACAGATCAACTCAGTTATGAATATTTATGCAGACACTGACTTTAGTATTACACTTAATTTTAATGCCTTGAGCAGTTAAAGTCCTTCATTGGTGAGTCTTCCAATCTCGGACACATGAAACAAGAATAGAAATAGAATACATTAGTAGATATAATTAGGTACAACAAACTGATTAATTTATATTTTACCTGAATTGTATTCTAGGTATTCATTTACTGAGTAAAACTGGTTCTTTTTAAAGAAATTATGCAGCTCTTCCTTAAACTTGCAACGGTATAACCGTGCAAAAGGCGCGAGGGATGGTAAATTATGAATTATTCTCACCTTTGGTGAAGATCAGGTAGAATTCTGGTAGTTGTATGCCTCAGCGCCCTGGAGCAAGGGATCTTATCTCTGGTCTTGGTATCGGAAGAGAATAATTTATTTTATGATGTTAAGGTAGAAAATAACAACCTTTCTCCTTTAAAATCTGGGAATCAATTCCACAAAATCATTAATATATTTTATCAAAATGTTAAATTTCGTAATAACATGATTATTATAACATCGTTGAGTTATTAGTTTCTTCAGACATGCAGAACGACCAAAAAAAAAAAACACTTCTTTCCACGACTAAGATCGTATGCAGAATGGCGTCAAAACTATCTGCATATTCTGAAATCTCTGCACACGAGGTTTCTAGAAAATCTAAATTAGTTCTATCCTATTGGTTCACGTCACATTCTGTTTTATACTAATCACATTTTATAGAATAATCCAGAACAAATTCCTAAATATTCGAAAAATATGAAATAACCATCACAAACTTATTTATAGATTATGTTTTAATTGCTTTAGGAAGTGGTTGTATAGCTTGAAAGCCATTTATTTGACAGATGTCTCAAATAGTTTTGTTTCATGAATGCAGGTGTGTAGTTTGTCTTTATTACGTGTGTTATGTGTGTATATAAGCATAAATAATTTTGTTTATTTTTTCAAGAAACCTCAAATTGTCTAGTCCCAATGAAATCTGATATCGAATTTTTCCATGGAATATAATAGTTGATATAAATATGCAGTAAAAATTCTACTATATAGAATTGGAAAATTCACAAGAACATCAACAGCTAATTTGGTTTTGGTTAAAAATTTCACATTAAAGTCCTGTTTTAAAAAATACTTAGATAAATATAGGTATATTTTTTTACGAAATTCTTATTTATCTCTAATTTTGACCAGTTAAACAAAATGATCAAAGTGTTATTGATACTTAAATTACATATCTTCAAGGCCACTCATAAAATATTCTATATGTATCTTTTTTCATTTAAATATGTCAGATTTATGGGACTTTAATCAAAATTATTTAAGTATTTTTGTCAAAATAAAAAATTTCAAACTGTTTTTTCATATAAAGGGATAGTTCGGGGGATAGCTATTTCTTTAAAATCACCGTGTAGCATCGTTGAATTCTAACGTCTTTAAGATATTTATTTCCTTTGAAATTTCAATACAGACACATTTTGGTGAAATATAATCTTCTTGCTGTAAGAAGGTAACTAATTCAATAACTTTGCGACTATTTTAGGAACGTCAAACCGACCAAACTCCCGAGGTCGCGTGATTACTCCTCAACGTTTGTGAGATACGAGTTTTTAATGAGTCTGTGACACTCCCAGGTCTACGATACATATTTCTCTTCTAATGACAGCATCTTGTAAACACAGCCGTGACTACGTAACAATAAGAAAATACCAGTTGACTAAGCTCAGGGACCGTGATGAGATGGCTGGTAGGTAATTGACAAAGGATTTACTCTCCAAGGATACACCACCTCCTCCTCTTCTCCCTCTCTCACCTTGCCCCTCCTCGAGCCACTGGCAGGTATACGTGTGCGTACTTAGAAATTAATAGGAGGTCCGTCAGTCGTGTTGTATTTTTGTTGGTCAGTGTGTATGTGAACTTGCTGCATGGACATAAGAGTCAGTTGACCGCTGAGGACCTCCAGGACAGGGTGTGCACAACTAGACAACGATGGAACCTGTGAAAATGTGCCGGAGAGGCAGCGAGTATAAGGTAATGTACAGGTTTCAGGCAAAACATTTACTTAAATACAAAGTTTTGATATATGTAATCAACAGAAGTAACTATTGTTTGTACTGCATGTATAGAACGTGTGGAATTTCACAATATTTGCAGTTTTAAAACTGATGTTAGGTATTCAATGTTACTGGAAGTAAAAAGGTTAAACTGCTTTCACCAATGTTTTCGTTTGTTTCTTAATCGGGAACATAGACTTCCATGTGCTATATGCTTTGTTTGATATTTTGCAATAAATAATTATTTTGAATTATAAATAAGAGTTTCATGCAGCTTTATCGAAAACTCCGAATTTTTAAGTCTGGTACCTAATTTTAAATTTAAGGTTAAAAACTTAAAACTACATTTTCTGTATTTTATTATTATTTAGATATATAAATATCGGAAACAGCTTAAGAAAAAAACTGAGATACTCCCTGCATTTTTATTACATTATTTATATATCTACAGTAGAACTCCAATTATTACTCGAACGCTAAATATCCGGGTTCCTTTCAGGAAAAAAGGAAACTTTTATGACCAAAATTACTTTGTTAAACCAAAGGTTTGATTTTGTGTGACAGTTGTTTCATTAAATATTTGTATAACATTCTACTTCTTTATCGTTTCAAAATCATATGGTGCTTTATATAAGTACAGTTCTGTACACAATGTATGTAAACAACACTGTTTTGTAATCATTTAATAATAAATAATGCGTATTGGAATCGGGTCTGATAAGTTAATCCAGACAACTGCTGTCTACTGTGTCATTTGGATTAGTAACCATAAGTTTCGTATATTTTAAGAGAAGTTTTGACTTTTAAGGTAACAGAGTTATTTCCATTTTATCGATAATTACGATACAAAGGCCATAGGCCTTTCGAGATCCTTACCTGTTGCACTGCGAATTATTTTGTGACATTGAAGGCTTCTCCCAGTTATATTTTTTCTAGTACCCAAACTGTATAACTTTCCTAGTTACAATTTTTAAAACCAAAACGAAGGTTTTCTATATTTATCTCCTAAGGCAGATAAATTGAGGTTTATATTTTGAATAGTTTCCATAAAATTCCAAAAAAGGGAAAATAAAAATAAAAAATAATATATAATATGGAGCTCTTGAAGGTACTCCATAACCAACATAAAGCACTAAGGGAGGATTTAAATCACAAAGTTTCAGAGTTAAATTTATAAATTGGACACACAAGAAATAACTTTCATAATTTCAATTTATATTAATATACATAATAAGCTAAAGATAAATATCGTGTTTTATGGTAACATTAAGTTAATTTGAGATGTAAAATAGTTTATAATATATAAATGGTATTTATTTGGGTGGTACAGTTAATTGTGACTTTTTTATTTTGACATCAACTCTAGAGTTTATATATTTTTTCTAATATAAAAGTGAAGGCTGGTTTACTTACACCAGAAGAAGGCTTTAAAGGATAATCCTGATTTGCTTAAAAAATGGCAAAGGAATTTATATAATAATTTTATTTAGCTTCGCCAAAAGTATAAAAATAAATAAACAAATTAGTTTTTAAAGCTTCGAACTTTAAAGTTTAGAACCTCTATTAGGTCAATTGATCGAAATTAATTATTCTTTCAGCCAAATTTCTGGCCGGGGGTGTCGAGATGCTGACCACATCTCCTCCCCGTATGGTTGGATGATCGCCTACTTCTACCTTGCGTATGTGGGCGTGAGGTCGGCAGTCAGGTTGGCAGGCCCTGGTTCGATATGGACTGTAGTGACTTGGGTTTAACCTTTTTAATTACTCTTTCACAGTAATTTTCTGTAGGAAAAGATTTGGAAAGCTACAGCCAGACTGAGCAATTCAAGTTTTGATTCCGGCATTGTTTACTGGTTTACATGTTACAGATTGCACTTATTATTGTTCATAAACAGTGAAAATTGTAGACACACAAAATACTAAAATTTCAAAATTCAAGTTTTGAAACTAATCCAGTGTCTTTTAAGAACTTAATGATGTTATCAATAGATGATGGTGACGAGAAGACTTCTTTGATCTTGTTTGTAATATTGTTTACCGTGGTATAGCGTTCGCTATTCCCGCCACAGCATGAAGCGCCTTGTGTAATTTAAAGCTGTTAGAACACTTTCCTCTCACTAAGGCGTCTGTATAAGACAACGTGGAAGAAACGTTGTCTGAGCGGGTTTCTCCGGGTTCAGCGGTTTTCCCCGTCATTCATTCCACAATCATCTTATCCTTCCTCTATTCTGCCGACATTTTTTTTTTAATTTACGTCCTCCAACGTTAAGACAAATCGGACGATGAATGGAACGGGTGAAATTATGCTCAAATGAGCCCAGGATCCATAGAGCTTAGAGCTACCCGACATTTGTCTTTCAGGATAAGGGAAAACCCCAGAAAAAACTTATCCAGGTAACTCACCCTGACCGAGATTCGAACTCGGGACCTGTTGAACGTGAGGCAGACATGCTACCACCACGCTACCAAGGCGGGCAACATTTTATTGATCTCCCATTGCTGAATATTATCTCAGATTCAGAGCTCTTCTGCTCCCTGACAGGTGTCTGATTCCAGGTAGCCATTTGTAAATCCTTTTTTCATACAACAAAAAAGGAATCTGGTAATTGTATATAATAAATTTATCCTCGTGATTTACTGTAGGCTGTCGCGTTATGAGGTTTCAGTTGTTCTCAGATATGAAATTAAAGATAAATAGCTCTCAGAATACCAGTCAAATAAAATATCTCAAGTTGCGCATCACTAATACCTTATTATTTCTTTTCAAATCAACATCAGAAAATCTACTTGACTTTACAACGTATACATATTAGCATATGTCTTGTCTTACCGAGCTGGATGGCTCAGGCGGTTTCGTCTGTGGCCCGTATTCGGGAGGCCCGGGTTCGACTCCCATGGCCAACCTACCTGACCCACGGATTTTTTTGAGGTTTTTCGCGGGTCGTCAGGCGAATGCTGGGGAGGTTAATTACATTCCCCGAATTTCCTGTCCCTCCATTTCATCTCCATTATCATTTCATATCATCTCTCATCTGATGGTGTCTTTCAGTGTCGGTGGGTGTCTCGGCCAACACTGCCTTCACGGCCTCACACGTTTAATCACAATAAAACACTTAAGTCAAAATGCTCGCCTCTATAAGAAGATGATGGCATGGCTGCTTCAAATTTAAGATGTCCTCATATTCCCAAATAATGTTTCTCTCTCGTTTCTTTTCTTATCCTAGGAAGACATATTAGGAAATTCTAAGCTCTAAATACGATGATATCATTTGAACGTCATTTCACCTACTTCGGATATGAATACCAGATTAGCAACAAATAAATATATTGAAAATTTAATGTATAGAACCGTCCCATAGGAGAAAGGAACATCTATTATTATGCTTCTCTCAGATATTGCTCTTCGCATAGTAACACGGTTGAATAAATAATTACAAGTGCAGTGCTATAATTATTTAGATTAAATATTACAGTTACGAACTGTATAATAAAATAATAATCATCATAATCTTCATATTATTATATAAGTATACTGTATACTGATATAAAATAGTACAAAATTATTCATATAGTCCCTTTTACAACAATTTCTGTGATGCTCAAACATTGCTAACATAAGTAAAAATAAGTCCAATTTAATTTCATACATCGCACACTCTTATCAATACCAAACTTAGAAGGAGTATTAAGTTCATCTTCTTACAAAGATGTGACACGAAGACTCCTTAAATAATTCTCATCCCACCCAACACTTTATACGGAAATATCTTCCTTAACTTTTATTTTTTCAAAAAGCGTCCTAATGCCTATACCGCTCATTTAAGATATTTCATGGTAAAACCATGTCTTGATGTTCCTGCGAATAGCCTATGAACTTTCATTACTCTGTATAATGCTGAGGCATTAGGCAGACAAAATTGGTCCCAAAAATATATATCTTATTAAAACACTTATATTACGTCAAATAAAAAATAATTTTTTATCAGCCATTTAAAATATATTACTTGTTATTGATTTAGATTTTAATTTTTTTTTATTTGTTCCGCCTTTAACTCTAAGTGTTCATATCGTTGGCCGTTCTCTTTGGAACATATCGAAGTTCTTAACTCGTATTCGCTGGGTATTAATCATTAGATCACGCACACGTTCCCACTCTCATTCATACTTCCAGACTCCAGGGAAGATGGGGAATCTCTTGGTGGGAGAAAAATCGCCACCCCCAACCGAGAATAGAACCCGGGACCCTTCGCACGGCACGCAGGTGCTCTACCGACTGAGATAAGAGGCCAGCGATTTTAAAAATTGTTATAAATATTCAGTTGTTAAATCTCCATTCATTTCTTTCCGATGGTGTGTAAAGCCACCTAGTATCACTCGGGCCTTCCGTATTACTCTTATATTTACAACCAAATGTGTAATCAGGCCATCCTTTAAACGTTTATATCGATTACCTACATAGCAAAATAAGGTTTTATAACAATAATTGTGCAAACGGGATAAAATAAGCGATTGAGGTTAGAGAAAGCATACGAATTTATATCCCACATATATTTATGGATATGCTGGTATGAAATATAGTGACGTTATGCAAAATGGCTTTATGATTATTTTAAATCAAATTTCAGGGATATCAGCAGAAACACTTCTTATGAGACAATTTTCAATTTTTGGAGTAAAATTTGTTATTTAATAGTCAGGATTAAATGACTAAAAGTATAAGCTATTCATAAATGTCAGATACAAAATATATTGATTAACTATGATTTTCTTCCTATATACGGAAAAAAATCACAAAATTATGAAACAACAATACTAGCTAAACGTTATTATAGCTATCACATTCTATTTCTGAACAGCTAAAGAATTCTAGAAAAAAATTTTGATGTGACTTCTCACTTATAATAAAAACAAAAGTTATTTCTGAAGTTTTAATGCACCCATTTGTAAAATGTAGTAAGTAAATGATGCATAGTGGATGGTAAACATCGTAGTCAACAGCGGGCGTGGCCGTGCGTGAACTGCAGACCTTTAAACCTTGAAACCCATTTATTGTAATAATTTAAACAACGTTTTATGGAGATGTCACTGTCTCTATACTTCACTTTGAACCTTTTGTTAATTTGTGAAAATGATTTTTTAAATCTATTGTTTCCTTCTAACCCTTAGAGTAACAGGACTGTAACTTCCAATGTATTTTGGGAATAATTAAGAGAGCAATGGAGAATACATTTACAAAAGAAACAATGCTGTTGTTTAGATAGGTGTTTAATTTACCTAAATTATACAACACCACGAACTTTTGTATACTTTAAGAATGAACTCTTATAGAGTAACAAAACAACTATTGCTGTAGCAGTCACAAAGATGTGAGATGGCCTAAAAGACGATGGAAAAATGAGTTCTGCAGCAGAACACCTAATGTCTATCTTGAGCCATATACGCCCATATACGATAAGTTGTTCCTGAATTAGGGCTTCTAAAATATCTCTGAACTATTTTATAAAAGCAATCCTTACGATGCACTTGTCATAACTTTTTAACAATCTTTAAAATGTCTTTCTTATTGAGGAATAACATAAATTTGCTAAATGTAAATTTAAATTAGTTGGCTAAAATAACTTTTATTCAGTTGTGAGTTTAGTTGTTTCAAAAATATATATCCTCTTGGCTCACCAGCTTGTAGTGTTTATAAAATTGCTCTAGCTTTCGTCCATAGAGCAAGCATGACGGAAAGTTCGAGCAATTTTATAAAAATCGCATGACTGATCAACCGAAAAGCTCTAATTAATAATCATCGCTGTGAAACTTCAAATCTTATATATAATGTATATATGTATATATATAGCAGCTGACTCACTTGGTATATATACCATATATATACTTGGTATATATATATACTTGGTATATATATATATATACCAAGTGAGTCAGCTGCTCCTTATTCTCGAGTTTTATGCAATCCGCATTTTATACTCCAACATGAAAACACAGAAGTTATACTAATTTTTACCACGTAATACTCACAATTTACAAGTATTACTCTGAAAATAGTTATTATTTTTACTTTTAATTGTGTTATTTATATTTTATGGTACTGTTTGATGTTTTTAATTGCTGAATTATAAGTAGGTAGTTGTTTAAATACACCTATAGGTAGGTGCATTTGAAATAAGGATTATTCATACACTTTTAAAAACAAAACAAAAAAACAAGGAAATTACAGTATCAGAGTTTAACGTGAAGTCAAACACAATTTTGCACATATAGAATTATTGCGCTATTAAAAATGTCGTTTAAAATTCGTATGGTTTGAAGCCCTGGAATGGTCCTTTTTCTATTCTTGGAACACGACTCCTCTAGCGAAGCATGTGCTCGAACTGATGACCTTCTTGGGTAATGCACTCCCTCAGGGACTTTATAATTACATTATTGTGAATTCGGTTTCCAAGTTTTGATGAACATAAAAGAACAATTACAATGCAGAGACTCGAACCTGTATCATTGGGGGGGGGGGGGGGTTGGTGCACAGGAAATGTCAGCTATTTCGGGACTTGACTGAAAGCACCTTCTGCATTCAGTAGTGAAACTTGTATGCCTGGCGTCATGCCATTGCCACCTCTTGAGTTCTCGTGCTTGTTTTAGCCTTTTAAAACAGGTTTAATCATTTTCTGGACATTTTAATACTATTACTTAAATGACAAAAGCTCTTATGCATGTTAATGGAGTTACACGAGACGTAGTTTACGCAAAAATGTAAATAAACCGTTGTTTAATAATATGTCCGTTTTAACTGTACGATTCCATGATGGATGAGGCGTGTCTCTAATTTTTACCTAATTTTTGGCAGCCAACCCCTTCTCTGAGTACAAGAATCCACCATTTTCTTTTTAGCTCACTTTGTTAGTGTACTCATATAACAGGTCCATTTTTCCGAGGCGTTTATTGACTTACTTTGCCATGTATGCTCTAATAAAAGGTTTGCAATATCGGCTGGAAACAGCAATTCGTCTCAGTAAAGGAGTCGTATGTTTGTGAGGTGCACTTTAGCGAGCAGTACGTTTTGTCCCCTTAGGCCGCTATTCCTCTGAATTTTGCGCATTTCTCTCTCTAAGAAAGTCAAACAACACAGTTTAGTAAGCGCAAAACTAGACTAAGCCTCAGATGCCGTTTGATGAGTGGCCTACCTTCCAAAATATAAGGAACGATTCACTCACCTGGTATATTCTGTTCAAACATGGATGAATTTAGTGGCATAACAGATTTACATAATATCGTATTAATAACCACGCATAAGTTTTTAACACATAATGAAGAAATTACTTCCGAAGTTTCATTTTATAGGTTAAAAACTGTATCCTAGGGTGTGTTTTAAATACAGAAAAGTATTACAACCATGAAACAGAATTGGAAAATTTATTAACAAAACATGGCTTGAAACTCTTCTTGCGTATTTTTGTATTACGGGGGCTGTTCAATAAAAAATGATTACATTTTTTAAACAACGTACCTTTACTCCACCTCATAATTTTGATGTTCATTTTCAAAATAGTCTCCCCTAATTGCGATGCACTTGTCCCAGCGTTTTTGCCAGTCTTCAAAGACATGCTGGAAACCATTTTTGAAAGATCCTTCAAAATTGCCTCCGCAGCCTTCACCACTGCTTCTGATGATGAATAATTCCTCCCATAAGGGCGTTTCTTCAAGTTAGGGAATAGAAGAAACTCACATGGGGCTAAATCCGGACTATAGGGAGGGTGAGGGATGCACTTCACGCAACAACATTGGCAATATGCGGCCACACATTATCGTGGTGCAGCATCCAGCTTACTTCACGGAAATCTGGTCTTTTGCGCCTGATACAGACTTTCAATGTCTTCAGGACATCCTTGTAGTACTGTCCAGTTACTGATGTGTGTGCAGGTACAACATGCAAATGTGAAATGTGTAGTGTTTAGCGCCCGCTTTTACTACATACGGCACCGCAGGCGATGACACTGATGATACATGAGATGAAGATGGAGCAACGGTGGAATGAGATGGCGGGGGAAACCGGAGATCCCGGAGAAAACCCACCCCAGCGCCGTGTTGTCCACCACAAATCTCACTTTGCGGTCGCATGGGATCGAATCCGGGCCGCCTCGGTGAGAGCCAAGCGGTCTAACCACTGAGCTACAGCACGGCCTACAACATGCAGATAAACCATTCCATGAATATCAAAGAATGAGATGAGCATAACTTTCCCAGCAGAAGCAACCACTTTTGCTTTTTGGGAGTTGGTGATGAAGGAGATTTCCACACTAAGCTTTGCTGTTTGCTCGCAGGATCAAAATGATGTAGCCAAGTTTCATCAGCAGTGATTAGGATTGAAAGAAACTTCGGATCTTCCTTTAACATCAACTTTAAGTGCATGCATACCTGCATGCGAATGTCCTTTTGTTCGGGAAGCAACAGTTTTGGAACCCATCGTGCACAAACCGGTCTCATGTGTAAAGTTTCTTTCACCAACGTGTGGGTGGCACCCAATGAAATGTTTAGTATTTCAGAAAGTGATCTTAAGGTAATTGGTCGATCCTATCTCACAATGGCAGCAGAAGTGTTGATGTTTTCTTCCGTAAGAGCAGTAACTGGAACACCGGGTCCACCTTCCTTTGAAATTGATTGTCTCCCCTCTTTAAACATTTTAAACCACCTTCGAGCTGTGCTGTAGGGAAGAACAGACTCTCCATAGGCCTCCTGTAACACTGTGTATGTCTTAACTGAAGATTTGTTGAGAGGAAAGCAGAATTTCAAAGCGCATATTGTTCCTCGCGTGTTATCTCCATTGTAGCGGTAGGCGATACTGAACATGTCTGAACTTGCCTGGTTCTCATAGGCGGGAACCAGGAGTATCAACAATGAAACTACTATGGCATGTTTGTTTCACATTAAGCTAACAGAATATATTAAGTTTGAATTTTAGTGCGAAAAATTATGACCGTAAAAAAATTATGATCATTCTTTATTGAACAGCTCTCCTAAATGGTGTGTATTTACAATAAAAATATATAACTTAGAAGTTGATTAGCAGAAGTGCATTGTTTTATTTTTTTCAAAATAGCTGCTAGATATTTCAAAAAAGGTGCAGAAATACAGAAATCTCTTTAATTTGGAATCACGCCCTTTGCTCTGGGTTATTTAAATTATCAGTTCATTTTCACTCCGATAACAAAATGTTCCTAAATAATTGGATGTAGTAGTAAATTAAAAGATGTAATTGTAATTTTAAGAATGTTGGCAGATAACTTTTCGAAGGATTCTTCCTGGACGCCCTGAACACTCTTTTATCGAATACACAGGTAAGCTCGCATGTCTAATGAGATATCCTTTTATGTATAATTCTTTCACTTAACGAACAGTTAACTTTTCCTTTCATCGGAAGTGTTGGGCCGTAACGGGCAAATGTTATTTCTGAGTACATAACGAGCTAAACCTTTCACTTACTACGTTATTGTTTATGTCAATTCCTTACGACATTCATTACATGCAATGCCTTGTTGTTTCAACCACTCCTCTTACTAAAGCTCAACAAACGACGCAATACTTCAAACCTGGAGACACATGTTTCATCAAAACGGCTTTACTTTCCTCACGAATAACTGATGCAAAGATTACAATCTATTAGGTTGTCCATTATCGCTGTCGTTTGTTGCTTCAATTAGACCCTCTCGTGCAGTACGATGTACACTTTAAGAAGAAAGTAATGGGACTAAGTTCCCGTTTTAGAATATTGCGCATGCTAGGGTATTAGATGCAACTCACTTTGTTTTCGAAATCTTCTTATTGTCAGAGCCATTGCAATCTACACTCCTGGAAATGGAAATAAGAACACATTGACGCCGGTGTGTCAGACCCACCATACTTGCTCCGGACACTGCGAGAGGGCTGTACAAGCAATGATCACACGCAGGGCACAGCGGACACACCAGGAACCGCGGTGTTGGCCGTCGAATGGCGCTAGCTGCGCAGCGTTTCGGCACCGCCGCCGTCAGTGTCAGCCAGTTTGCCGTGGCATACGGAGCTCCATCGCAGTCTTTAACACTGGTAGCATGCCGCGACAGCGTGGACGTGAACAGTATGTGCAGTTGACGGACTTTGAGCGAGGGCTTATAGTGGGCATGCGGGAGGCTGGGTGGACGTACCGCCGAATAAGGTCAACACGTGGGGCATGAGGTCTCCACAGTACATCGATGTTGTCGCCAATGGTCGGCGGAAGGTGCACGTGCCCGTCGACCTGGGACCGGACCGCAGCGACGCACGGATGCACGCCAAGACCGTCGGATCCTACGCAGTGCCGTAGGGGACCGCACCGCCACTTCCCTGCAAATTAGGGACACTGTTGCTCCTGGGGTATCGGTGAGGACCATTCGCAACCGTCTCCATGAAGCTGGGCTACGGTCCCACGCAATTTGAGGTCATCTTCCGCTCACGCCCCAAAGTCGTGCAGCCCGCCCCCAGTGGTGTCGCGACAGGCGTGAATGGAGGGACGAATGGAGACGTGTCGTCTTCAGCGATGAGAGTCGCTTCTGTCTTGGTGCCAATGATGATCGTATGTGTGTTTGGCGCCGTGCAGGTGAGCGCCACAATCAGGACTACATACGACCGAGGCACACAGGGCCAACACCTGGCATCATGGTGTGGGGAGCGATCTCCTACACTGGCGGTACACCTCTGGTGATCGTCGAGGGGACACTGAATAGTGCATGGTACATCCAAACCGTCATGGAACCCATCGTTCTACCATTCGTAACCGGCAAGGGAACTTGCTGTTCCAACAGGACAATGCACGTCCTTATGTATCCCGTGCCACCCAACGTGCTCTAGAAGGTGTAAGTCAACTACCCTGGCCAGCAAGATCTCCGGATCTGTCCCCCATTGAGCATGTTTGGGACTGGATGAAACGTCGTCTCACGCGGTCTGCACGTCCAGCACGAAAGCTGGTCCAACTAAGGCGCCAGCTGGAAATGGCATGGCAAACCATTCCACAGGACTACATCCAGCATCTCTACGATCGTCTCCATGGGAGAAGAGCAGCCTGCATTGCTGCGAAAGGTGGATATACACGTTTCTAGTGCCGATATTGTGCATGCTCTGTTGCCTGTGTCTATGTGCCTATGGTTCTGTCAGTGTGATCATGTGATGTAGCTGACCCCAGGAATATGTCAATAAAGTTTCCCCTTCCTGGGACAATGAATTCACGGTGTTCTTATTTCAATTTCCAGGAGTGTATTATAGAAGGAAATGACCATCGAACTGTCCCGGATTCGATTACCATTGAACCTCACACCGTATTGTATTTTTTCTCCGTTCAGTAAGAAAACCTGTGGTAGTTATAGTTCATTTCCATTGCCTCGTTATATATAAAGAAAACAGGATTAGGCGCAATAGACGTTGGTGTGCGGCATATAAGGTGGGCGTGCTTTGAGAAGGGACCTATTTCCTCATTGAAAATGAAGGTTTCTGGCTTAACTAATCATTTGTAGCCCGCATGGCATGTGGGCACCCGAGATAACACTGGAGAACCCTCTAAAAGCAGCAAAAGCTGAGCTCCACAATATTTCCATTTAGAGAGGAGTTGGCCTCTAAAAATAAACCAACCAGAATGCTTTACTTCTATGTACACCAAGGTGTAATGGGTGCTGTGTTCTACCACAATAACTTTGAGGGGCAATGAGCACCCTCCTCATCACTATCGATCTAAAACAAAATAGTCATTCTACAAAACCCCATCCAACATATTCCTACATGCGGTAAAACCCTATTGAGTGTGGGTACGCAGCAAAATCATTCTGGCTTACTAAAACCTGCCAGCAGTGATGGGCGGACGAACGGACTAATCTATAAATACAGAGAATGCAGCGAATGGGCGGTCGGGAATATTCTGTCTGGAAGAATTCACTTCTGCCCTGCATCTGCGGTTGCACTTTTGCACATTTGATTCTATATTGCTTATGAAATGCTGGTGAAAAAAATGACCAATGCCCCGCTCATCTGGCTGAGGATAATAAGCGCTCTTTTATTTTGCGTTTAATACTATTGTCAGACATCTTACTTCTAACATTTCACGGGTTGCATTTGTGAATGCCAAGTGGGCCAGAACATCTTAAACATTCTCTCAGATTTTTTTTTTTAAAGCTAGATATTTGATTAAAAATTCAGTTACACAATGATATTTCGAAAGTGGAGAGTTGACTCTTTATGCTGATGCTCCAACCACTTGAGATATCATGTTGATTTCCCTACAATTCCTTACATCTGATTCATGTACCCAGTAACCTTCAAGAGGGTATTATCTCCAAGGGCACTCACGATGTCGTAACTGCTTCTTATTTACATAATCGGCTAATGTGAAAGAAGAGTTACCAAAAACAAAAATGTTATTCAAAAAGTAACTCCTATACGCGCGCGATAAGAAGAGCGATCGGTTTCCAAGTCCTCATTCGCTAAGTTTCGTTTAACTCCGTAGACATAGATGACAACTTTGAAATTTGAAATGCGCTATACACTGACATCTAGTACCTCACGTTCAAGAGGTCCCGAGTTCGAATCTCGGTCAGGGTAAGTTACCTGGATACGGTTTTTTCCGGGGTTTTCCCTTATCCTTCAAGACGAATGTCGGGTAACTCTAAGCTCCATGGATCCTGGACTCATTTGAGCACCATTTCATCCAATTCATTCACAATCCGATATAACTTAACGTTGGAGCGGACGTAAATGACACAAAAAAACTGACATCTAGTGACTAATACGCTAAACTTTATCATGTCCGCCATATTTCGTAGTAAGCAGCTTTTCTATGGCTTCATGGGTTATTTGCATAGACTAATTTACTACAAGAAATGTCATAATATGAATATAATTGTGAATGTACTATGCTCCCAGTGCTCATTTACATGGTTATAGTTGTAAAAGTTTATTAACCGTATAAAAACAGTGTGCATGCAAAAATTTCTTAACCTTATTCTTAAAGTGTTTTAATGATGCAGCTTGTTTAAATGAATTTGGAAGATTATTGCATAACATTATCACTTTGTAGTTAAAACTTCCTTCATAAAGGCTCGTTTGGTGCGCTCGAATTGCCAGTTTATCCTTGTTACGAGTGTGGTTGTAATGTACATCAGCATTTACTTGGAAATGATTTATATTTGTATGAACATTTGTGGATGTTGTGGCTCTCGAAAGGAGACACATTATTATTCGTCTACCTCCGTATAACTGTGATCTGAATGCAATTGAGCTGGCGTGGGAAAAACTAAGGAATGCTTTCAGAGGATGCAACGTTACTTGTGATATCTTCGCTTATCTTACATGCTATTTTGCTGAACTGTGTTTTGCAAGGTTGACCACATTGCACAAAAAAGAGCGTTAGTTCTCACTTCCTCTCTGTCCGCACCACACCGTAAGTCCAGCGCTCAACTTATCTTGCGCGTGCTGTAATTAATTGAATATTCTGACAGTGTTATGAAAATAAATACTACGTGCAGCATCTAACAGTAAGTAAATAAAAAGGAGTGATATAAATTTAGAGTCGGCTGGCCCCGTAGCTCAGTCGATAGAGCACCTTCCTGCCCAGCTAGGGGTTCCGGGTTCTATTCCCGGCTGGGGGTGGAGATTTTTCTGCAACCAAGCTGATCCCCTATCTTTACCAGAGTCTGGAAGCATGAATGAGAGTGCGAATGTAACCGTGATCTAATCATACACCAAACGAATACGAGTTAACACCTTCAATGTGTTCCGAAGGAGAACGGCCGCCGATATGACCACTGCAGTTAAAGGCGGGATGTAAATGGGACCAAAAAGTAATTAAGATACAATATGATTTTAAAAAATTGACGTGGAACAATCGCATAGGTTTCTCTACCCAAAACCTCAATTTATTTTCACGTCAGTTCTACAAATCTACGACAGGAGGAAAATGTGTTTAAATCTGATGTATTGAATTTACAAATTATAGGTATAGAAACTTATTCCTCTATCTACTTCATATTTATCGAGATAAAATTTCGCGGAAATTATCTACTAATTTTCTTTTAGTGCAGGCGAATACAGGAGGCTGTAAACGATAGTCAAATCTTTTAAGAACAGATTGTTATATGATGCTTTGATATTCCATTCCCTTTGCGTTATCAAGGGATAAAAGAGAAACAAGTAATGACTTCCTATTCTAGAAAAGTGTATCAGTAGCAGAGTATATCTCCACCATAAAGTTCAGTGGCGATTCGTGCAATGAAGAGCTAAAGTGCCGCTTCCCCAAGAATTTCAAAAGAAAAAGAAGAAAAATATGCATGCAAAACAATATTTATTTTTTGCTTTGGATACATTTTTACAATTTATTCGCGAACATCCGCGGTGCTGTGTACAATTTGACAGCTGCTTAGATTCGAAAGTTCCTCGAGGTCGTTCACTACTGTATTTATAGCCGGAGCCGTCCTTAGTGTATATGATGATGTAAACAAAGCCGGAAAATATATTTCTCCGTCAGCGACTGTTATTAGAGGGAATAGTCGCGCTGTCTTATACCCACATTTCGAGTATGAGAGCTGTCAACGAACTTGAAAAGTTTTGCTTTGCCGTTTTCGATGTTTTGAGTAGCTTAATATAATATATTTTTCCTTTTTACGCTAAAAAGTGACTAAATACTTACAAAAATAATCCACATATTTGATTCCATCACATAACCTCACCTCGTTTATAAATTACAAATTAAGGCACGGGTCTTATTGCGGAATAGCAGTGCTAAATAACCGTATAGCCACTTTGGCAATGACTTGAAAGTTCTACTAACATACAACTGAAGGAAAAAAATATTTTACTTACCTAATTGGAATACGGACGAATTCCTTAAACAATTTCCACTTCCGAACTTTTCTTTGATAATTCCTTCGAACCAACAATATATCTTCACGCTCAACAATTATATTTTTTCTGTTTCTGTTGATAAATTCAAAACCTATGAATGGTGTGGAAGCTTGTTATTCAATTCTCGCTAATCGCGAACATTGTTTAATGCTTGAAGCACTTTTGTAATTGCGGTGGCTCGTTTCTTTAAAAGAAGCTATGAACCTTGCGACGAATAACACTTTTCACAAATTCAACATATTTACGTTCCACAACTGGCTTCTTTCTTTTTCGATGTTTTCATGGAGTGTAAAACCAGCCCGTTTGCACAACCTCACTTTGAGCGGCATTGGTACTTGGCGCTGAAACACTGGTTCATTCTGCTAAAATGTTAACAACGTAAAATGCAGAATAGAAGATATTGTTACCCGAATGTCGGAACTCCCGATATAACCGGCCGGCAGTAGGGCCAGACGGGAAGCATTTAGGCCACGCCTATACATTTGTCTCGTGTCACTAACTGAAGGGATGATTAGGAGAACGGTACGAGCCCTGTACCGTCTATTTCCCCTCCCACCAGACCTCTGGAAACTTCGGGATAATTGTGCGCGCCGCGAACCTTCCAGAAACGGCGATCTTCCCTATACAAGGCCTGCAGTTGGCGAGTCAGTTCAGTTCTTGGCGAGCAGCCGCGAGGAGCGCCGAGTGGAGGGACTGGAAGACGGTGTACGTGCATCAGAGGAGTTGTGCATAACTGTGAGCGTGCAATGGACCTGTGACAGACGAACTGGTGAATTGTAATTGTGTTCGCTAAGTAATTCTATGTAATCAGCAAGTGTTTCAACTGTAATTCGGTGGAAATAAAGAACAATTTGAGTTTGTGCAGTTGGACTTTTAATTTCACGAACCCACAAAGTCACAATATAGAAAGACAGGAAATATGGGGAAGTCTGGAAAATATGAAATCATTACAATTTTACAAGCCAATAAAAGGAAATGGGGCGAGAAACATATATAGATTAGTGCAATAGGCAAGAAAGAGGAGGGTTAGCTTGGATAAGAACAGGAATAAGATTTCTAAGAGGGATAAGAGGTAGGGAAAAGGGAATTTGTGAATTGTGTGGGGGAAAAGAAAGCATGAGAAAGGTAGCATGTCTGTTTCACGTTCAAGAGGTCCCGAGTTCGAATCTCGCTCAGTGTGAGTTACCAGGATAAGCTTTATCCGGAGTTTCCCTTATCTTAAAAGACGAATGTCGGGTAACTCTAAGCTCCATGGACCCTGGGCTCATTTGAGCATCATTTTACCCATTCCAATTATCGTCCGATATGACAACGTTGGAGGACGTAAATTAAAAAAAAAAACTGTAAATATAATTTAATAGTATTAGCAATAGTATTGTAACTTTGTGGGTTCGTGAAATGAAAAGTCCAATTTCACCACTCATAAATGTTCTTTATTTCCACCAACTTACAGTTTAATACTTGCCAATTACACAGAATTACTTGCTGCACACAATTACAATTCACCAGTTCGTCCGTTACAATTTCACTTGTACTCGCGATTACATAAACTCCGATGCACATACCAGTTACGTAAAGTCTTCCGTTGCACAATCTTCTCGTTCATCAACACGGCGCTTCTTTGCTCACACGTCACTAACTCTTACACCAAGAACTGCGACTATCTCCTCACTCACTAACACACTAACTGACTCACTGACTGTCTGCAACCCCCCTTTATATAGGAATATCGCCGCCTTCCAGTGTCCGCGAGAATGTTCCAGTAAAAGAATGATCGAGAACCAGGTGTAAGAGAAACGGACGGCACAGTCATGTTTTTCCTCCGTCACCACCGCCTGTCACCACTATAAGACAAAAGAGGGGAGGGCGTAGCTAACACGGACCTCCCTCGTCTCCCGCTCTCAGCTGCTTTCATAGGGTGTTCCAGCGCTCGCGTTACAGTATTTTGTGTAGATCAGTATTTAGTGATGACAAATAGGAAATTCTTGTGAAGTTTTAAGTTATTAACAAAAGCGTGTGAATTGCATACTTTCTCCATTTAGTTCACGCGGTGTGGGCCAGCTGTAAGAAAAATTGAAACGTATGAGTGGAGAGGGGAACAGGAATATGTCTGCTTATAGTGTGAGCAGTCTTGCAATGCAAGAAGGGTCTGCGTGTGACTGTACAATAGAAAGAATACTAAAAAGTAGCCTTAGTTCTTTAAGTCATTATCTTTATTCATTATTTTATTTTAATAAAAATTACTGTTTGGAGCTTCCCTCACTTTGAAAGTCACGCCGCCACCGGTGTAGTCGTATACTTTAAAGAAATTTACATTTTGATATAATAAACTTTTGTGTTTCTATTACATCTCAAGTCACCTTCAGCTTTTGAAAACATATCTCGAAAATTAGTGATGTGTTGTACTTCAATGTTCATACAACAAGTTTAACCATGAATTCGACATCACTTTAGGTATTGTGTCCCATTATTAGCTATAGCATTCTTTGGACTAACAAGAAAATGAATGAATGTGAGGTGCAAGAAGGTCAACAGGGTGATATGTGTATCTATACTGGAAAGCCAGAGAAATTTTAAAACTAACAGTGTAAACTAAATATGTTTATTTGTGTATTCGCCTATTTGTTTGTTTCCACATGTTCACGTGTTATATTATTATTTGTAACTTGTAACCAATTTCTGCTAAATGAGGTATTTTTGTTGTTATTTACGTCATATAACGTTGAGTCATATGGACGATGAATGAAATAGGTGAAATTATGCTCAAATGAGTCCGGGGTCCATGGAGCTTAGAGTTATCCGACATTCGTCTTTAAGGATAAGGGAAAACCCCGGAAAACCTTATCCAGGTAACTCACCCTGACAGAAATTAGAACTTGAGACCTCTTGAACGTGAGGCAGACACGCCACTATCTACGCTACCGAGGCGGGCTTAAATGAATTACCAATTATAATGGATTAAGTTCCAAATAAAGCCATATGTAACAACAGAAAGTCAATATGAATGCAGCAAGCTTCCTAACAATGCAATCACAAAATGTGAAAGCTGCAACACAACGGTAGGTGTTTGTTTACGATGTTGTTAATATTTCTGCGGGTTGTATAGTTACGCAAACTGATTCACCTGGTATTATAGTGGCATTCTGTCACTGCTGTTTGGCACTAGCATCAAATCACATCGAGAACCAGATTGGCCAGTATTTCCTGGACGTGACTCCACCTTCCTGACCTTTAGTTAGGATAACCCCAATTAGAAACTCGTGGCCCGGTCCAGATTGAAAAATAACAAGCAGAGAAAACACAAAACTGCAGCGTGACATAGGCTTCCGAGTACGTGAGAAGAATCCTAGATCACGGCTTGGCCTTCACATAAACACTTCTTCGAGTCACGTCCGACAACACAGTCAGATGTTACTATTTGGCGGTGAAAGTCTTCTTCACTTGTCTAATATCACACAGCTTTAGGCAAAAGTAATATGATCTACGGTGTGGTCTCAACTCAAAAGTTCATCCCTGTCTCACATCGAGAGGCGCGACTGTACTGGAATGTTGCAATGGCCTGCGGCTACCTTTACAAATTATTTCCTTCCTTTAGTATAAAAATTCTAATGTATTACATTCATTCTGAAGTTCTATCATCTAGCCTTACTCTTGCTGATAACTTTCTCTTCTATGTAGTAAATAAGGAAAACATTGTTCTCCACCCAAAATTTCAATACGGAGGTATCATGGGAATACACCGAGTGGGATGACTTAGGCAGTTTCGTCTGAGGCTCGCAATCGGAGACCCGGGTTCTATTCCCGTGGCCGCCTTACCTGACCCTTGAGTTTTTTCGAGGGTTTTCCCGGGTCGCTAGGCGAATTCTGGGTAGGTTAATTACATCCTCCGAATTTCCCGTCTCTTTATTTCATCTCCATTATCATTTCACGTCATCTCTCATCTGGTAGTCTCTTTTAGGGTAAAAGTGTCGCTGGGTGTCTCGGCGGTGCATGGCAGGATGATATGCTCTGAGGAAAACTACTTCCTTCTCCGGTAGGTCGGTTGCCGGTCTCCGCTCCTCTGCTGAGGCCGTTTCGGGACCGCCAGTCAGAGACCTTTGGGACTCGGATCGCCTGCTAGAGACCATTAGGGCTAGGCTGCTGGGCTCGTTGCCATTCCGCTGTAGGAGAGCGAGTTCCTTAACCTGGCCTGTCGGGAGAAGTCTCTATCCAAGTAAACTGTAAGGACCCTGCCCTCTGTATTGCGGTGGCTCCTTGGGTCGGCCGCCCTCTGTCTCCTTCGCCTCATCCTTCCTCCCGGGAATATCCCCACTTGGGGGCATACGAACAATGGGCCCAGCATGGTGGTCTAAATACCGAATCCCCTCCGTAATGAAATCCCAATCCCAATCATGGGAATACACGATTAGAGGTCCCTTGAATCCATCAAAAGCACTTTAAAACGTCTCGTATGAGTATGCCATCTTCTTCCTTAACCTGCGTGGTTGTACCACTATCATGCTGTTTGGGGATTCCTATTCCTCCTTCCCTTATATCTTAATATCTCGGGTTAAGGAAAAACCTCTGGATCAGATAGAGAACCCATAATGGTTCATCAGCCTATTGTCTGGTAGAAGGGTGATGATGGGTGGGATGTAGGCCGTGGAAGCCAGATATCCCGGGGAAAACCCGCCCTTGCCCCGTGTTGTCTTCTTCTACTTCTCGGTTTAGGCCATTAGTCTGTTAGGCTCCAAAATCTTGTTGTGTCCATCTTTTCTTCATATGTCATGTTTCCAATTGATTCTATATTCTGTTATTATTTTGTATAATTCTTCTAATTTTAACTTGTCTTATTTCTTTATTTTTTACCCAGTCTTATGTATCCTGCTATAGGACTGAGGAATTCTGTTTCAGCGGTTTGCATTCTCCAGTCAATGTGCAAGTTTCAGACCCATATTGTCGCGAACCTATTATCTACGATAGTGCGGCTTGTGTACACAAAGAGCCGGCAAATAAAGATAGCTGAGATAAAGGCACAGATTAAGTTACGCTTCTAGAAGGTTTCGGTTTCGTATAGTGACAGAACATTCGATGTATTGTTTATTTCAGAAATATCTAGTGATTGTTACAGAACAGTCTCAAATTGTCAATGAGGTTATTAAGGAAGCGACTTCTCGTAAAGAGTCAGTCGTAAACAGAAGTAAATAGATGTTATAACGATAAGTGATGTAATGAGAACGCTGTAGTGGTCATCGACCTTGGTAGATTGTGATTGTGTATGTGATGTAATGCGACTACTGTAAGAATAGAACAAAGTGTATTTCTACGGAAATAAAGAACATTTTGAATTTTTGCAAATTGGACTTTTAATTCTACGAACCCACAAAATCACAGTTATAGCATGTATGACCATTGATTTTTACAGTTTTATTATTTATTGTTTTCTAGTTTTCTTTTTTAAAGTTCTGTTTATGGTTCCTCTTACATATTTAAATGTATATAGTTTTCTATGAACGTCTAATACAGACCCATAGCCTAGAAAGTTAAAATTTGATACTTGTTCCATGCCTTTATTTTCTATAATTATTTTAGATCCTAAAGAATTGGTACTTTTTTAATGGTCATAACTTTAGTTTTCTCCTTTGAAATTTCCAAGTTATATATTTTTGTTACGATCACACCACAAATCTCACTTACGGTCGCCTGGAATTGAGCCCGGTCCACCTTAGTGAGAGTCAAGCGGTGTAACCGCCTGAACATGGCACGGTCCATGAATAACGTAACTTTAATATATATCATATAAAGATTCAGCTAACACCAAGCTCAGTATTTAAGCTAAGCAACTTTGAAGGTTGCAATAACCAGATTTTAAGAAAATACTCCATCACAGACTACTCTTAACATGGAACATTTTTCGAAATTCTTAAAAAGCTCTGAAGATCTTGATTAAATAACATATGTTTAAGATATTTTATCACAAATTAAATAAAACTTGGAATATCCTCAGAATTCTTGTTCTTTCTGGATAAATTTTGCATAACCCGGAAAACGTAAGTGACAGAGAAAGTCTTACTACACAATAAATAAAGATCTCGTAAAAATACAAAGTTTATATCGAATAAATTTTTGTACGTAGTGAAACATTCAGAATAGACAGTACTGTATTTTTAATGGGGAACCCTTTGTCCCCATTTCTGGCAGACCTCTTCGTGAGCTTTTTGGATACCCATACCACAAAGGCATTCCCACAAATTTTCAAACATTGATATAGATATGTGGATGACATTTGGGCGATAGTAAATTAGAAACAAGTAGATGATGTGTTAAAACTACTTAATTTACAAAATCCTGCAATAAAACTTTTCATAGAAAAAGAGACAAGCAATGAAATTTTAAAGAAAAAATTCTAAGCAGAAAAGATACAAAACTAGAATTTTGCATACTTAGGAAGGAAATACACACAGACAACATAGCACAGGACAACACAAACATGCTGTTATCAACAGCTTAACTTACAGGCTGATTAATGTACCTTTAAACAAGATGGAATATATCAAAGAGTACAATGATATAATTCACATTACAGAATACAATGGATTCAGTGCTAAATTGATCAAAAACAAAATTGATAAATGCAAAAGACAACAAAATGAAAACAAGCAACTACTCTTTACCCAATAGCAATAAAACAGCATTACTTTGGCCCCACAGAACAAATTTAGTGTACAACACCTTTTGAAATCACATAATACAAAGGAGATACACGCAGACAAAAAATCAGGTGTGTACCGGATAAACTGGAAAGGCTGTGACAACTTTTACATTGGAAAAACTAAAAGGAATTTGAACATTAGGCTTAAAGAGCATTTTAGGAACATCAGGAACAAATAAATAGATACATCGGCGGTAGCGTTCCACTTTTGGAATGATAATCACGATATACAACGAGAAATCCACTTATTAAAAAGTGTTCAGTGTCCAACTGCATTAACACATGGGAAAAAATTTAAAAGAAATATGCAGGGAAACTGTTCCATTTCGACACTACCTGTAAAGAGAACCCAAAATACCGACAGAGACATCCCTATCACCTCCAAGAAATTCACCAATCCAACATCCATTAGTCGACAACAGCTGATGTTAGGAAGGTCATAACAAAACGCGTTCTAGGTAAACACTAGCAATAAGTGGAGAATTGAGTACTAGTTTGACTCAAAATTATGTTACTATATTTGGTATTTATTTATTTTAGAGCTATGCTGTCCATAAACATAAATAGTCACACCCACGTATCCACGTTTTTCTAATTTTCTTTTTGATTCAGGAAATCTTAAAATATGTATTTCCGGTGAAGTCCCAATATTGAATTTTTAGGTGGAATACAATACTTTTCCTACCTATATGTGTGATAGAGAAAGTAAACGTTGGCAAAATGTATTTTTCAAAAGTACAGAAATTAAGATGTTCAGTTTTTATAAGTAACTTTTCTTCGGAAGACTTCACAGTTTTCAAAATATTCCAATGGAGAATACTACATTTGTGTGTATGTATGTGTGTTGTTTTGAAGTAATATTTTATTTTCTTCGCACTGACAAGGAAAAACAGTGGCATTGACCTCAAAACCTTGAGAAAAACGCTGGAAGGCTTAATGAAGGTGTAATTTTCCATACTTTGTTTCTTACCTTTACTGAATGCTCAGAACATCTATTAAATGATTTCATTTATGTGAGCTGTTTCACGTTGCTGGCACTTGATACTTTACAACCATCGTGTTTCCTCTTCCGAAAACCCCCCCTGGAGAGCTAAAGAGCAATAGAAGTGGGAGAAGAAAACTATGATTTAGTTACATTCCACTACAGCTGTATAAAGTGAATACCAGAATCACTTAGCAGTTATTATAATCAGTAATAAATCATAAAATAATAGACATTGTCATCTGAATCAGGGATAAAACAAGTGAAAGTTGACAGAAATATGAAGAACTTTTTGTTATACGATTATTATTCTTGAGCATAGTGGAATGTAACTGTAAAATTGCTCGTGTATAGCATAATTATCACACCAGCTACAATGTGCCCTTCCTTAAAGTTTGAAGTGCCAATTATTGAATTTTATGTCTATCATGTTCTTAATAATTATTTTGGTGTTCAGATGCGGTAGAATTTTAGAGAGAAAACTGTTGAACCTATACATCTTTAAGACAAATGTAATTTCTTGCAGATTTGGGGCTGGTTCTTCGCAGCTTAAAGTCTATTTACAAGTATCTTATACTATCGAAATAAAAAAATGGTGTTTGTATTTACGCTCTGCCGACACTAAAAGATTTCACTCTCAAAAGTTCAAGATCCATCCTATGTCGCACTATTTGTGTTGCAGATTTTTCTTAGAAATGCTTGCATTGAGCTATGGCAACAGCTTACCGGAATATCTTGATGGAAAACAGAACTCCTATACTAAATTTTGTATATTTTCAAATTTCAAATCTCCTTTTCTCTTCATGTACGTATTCATAATAAGCAAAACTATTGTACACCAACCAAAAATTGTACACACAGACTAGTTGACCCGGCTAACTTCATACCGCCAATAAAGGTTATCTGAACTTATCTATATAAATAAAACAAACTTGGATTAGTTATGTATTCTGCAAATTGGGGTTAAGTTTGAATACAACACAGTTACAATTAAGTTAATCAATTTAAATCTTTCTGATAAACGATATTTTTGTATTTTTTTCTGGTGCCTAAATATATAAATATGATGGTTTTCCGACGCGTGAAAACGCGACGCATAATTGCCCACGAGAGAAACAAGGAAACTTCAAGCTGATTCCGCAAACTTCCAACGACTGCCCTTTATGGCCATCTTAAAGGCACGGGAAACGTAGACGATTGAAACAAAATATAAATCCGTTGGAATCATCGGAATGCGTGAGATCAAGATACCTTTCCTTTGTATAGTATACCACAGGAAAGAAAATCTCCGGAGGATGAGACGCATGGGGATTGGAAATGGTTCCCCACCCTCCCTCTGTAGCTTAAGTCACCCCATATCAGTTCAGTTATAGACCGTTCAAAAACATTCTGACGGCTTCTACTTTTAGTGTGCAGAGCGAATAGGGCGCACGTATTTTAACGGTTCTGCTCCTTGTGTAGCATGCGTTCTCTGTCACACACATTCGCTGTCCCTGTCCCACTGTGTAAGGGGGCGCATTCCTTTCAGGGACATTCTTTGCGTTGCTAGACAGTATTTTCGCTTGATGTTGCCTCGATGACGTTATTCATTATCTTTTTCACAGCTAGTATTTTTCCACTGCACAGTCGTGGTTGGTTAATGTTACGTTGAATAATCTCAACTGATCCTACCTTTAGTTTTAAATTGCGAGGCAATTCTAATGTAGTTAAAAACTCTGTGGGATAGTTGACTACGTCATCCTGGTATGTAACTGTGTCAACGAATTTGTACAAAAACAACTCCCCTGGAAGAAACAGACACTCTAGATCGCAATTCTGACATACCAACACGAGTATTAATATTAACATCGTCTCGCTGCTCATCAATGCGATCAGCACGTGACATAGCTGGTCGCACATTTAACTGACTTCTACGACCTAAGTCAAGTCGTCTTCTCCTTGGCTTAGTAAAAAGGTTTCCGCCAACTTCACAAAGTCACAAAGGAATTAAATTAATGTTGTGTCAATTCAATTCACGTTCATAAATTCACAAACAGAAATTATAAATAAGGTACGAAATGATTCAACAATATTTGACAACGGTTGTCTGTGCCCGCCTCAGTAGCGTAGATGGTAGCGTGTCTGCCTCACGTTCAAGAGGTCCAGAGTTCGAATCTCGGTCAGGGTGAGTTACGTGGATAAGGTATTTTACGGGGTTTTCCCTTATCCTTCAACACGAATGTCGCGTAACTCTAAGCTCCATGCACCCTGGACACATTTGAGCATCATTTCACCCAATTCATTCACCGTCCGATATGACTTTACGTTGGAGGACGTAAATTACAGAAAAAGAAAAACAACGGTTGTCTGTGGTGAAATATTTATAATGTTGTAGTACGTTCAGAAATTAATTTTGTGTCTAATCTTCGATAGGTAGATCATCGTGCCACATAAAGAAATTTCAGTTTTAATAACAAACCATAAACGCTATTTACTGAAATATGGTAAGCTTTGAAATCCTTGGCAAGGAGTGGAATATCTTTTAACTTCGTAATTCTTTTGTTTGTCCAAAATAAAAGAAGGTGCATGTGTTCCGTAAAAGTTTACGTATTTACTTTTATATTTAGTTAACAACCCGGTCTATTATCGCTTCAGGTTTTTTTCTCCCCTCTAAAACCTTCCATAGACAATATTACAATGAATTACAATTACAATGGATATTTCAAAACAAAAATTAAGCAAATAGGTTCAACCGTGCTCAAGTTTTTGAGAGACTAACAAACTTCAATTCATTTTTATAGAAGAGAATAAGCTTCTGTGAAAATAATTTGTTAAAGAATTGGTAGGGAAATCAACTTTCAATTATGCTTTCACACACACACACACACACACACACACACACACACACACACACACACACACACATACACACACGCACACACGCACACAATATTCTAAAAGCCTGAAACCTTAAATTCGAAGACTTTCTTTCTCATCTACAAATCAGTCTTATAAAATTTTAAGGCTTCATTACATACACTTCTTGTTTTAACAATGCGTGTTTAGGAAATGGTGAATCCTTCAAGAATTATTGCAGTTGAGCGCCCTAATATATAAATCATCTCCATGAATTATTTGACATAAATTCTCTGTAGAAACCTTTTGTCTATCCCAAATTGTTTAGCAGTTATACAGAAGTATAGAAAATGCATTCAAAATGAAAGGCACTCCAAAGGCTGTTTAGGATTTAAATTTTGTCACGTAAATATCTTAAACATATGATAAAAAATTAGCCTTCTTCTAAAAATGATTTATTTTTTTTTTATTCTAGGGAGCCCAAAACGAGTTACTAGTAAAACCTTGATATCAACATTTTATGTGGAATATTGTGATATCTTGTTTTGCTACAGGTGGTGACAATGGAGACTTAAAGAATGAAGTAACGCAAAAGGAAAGAGAAATGAAAGGAGCAGGAAGCGAGGCAAGGCATTTTCAAACGTGGCAATTAATTACATACAACATCGTAACAATAGATTGGTTTCAGTGTCCAGCCAGAATTTACTTCCAACAGTTTAGCAATAGACATGTAAATAGGTACATTCCGACATGATCGTAAACAGTGGACAGACACCCACAGTGGCCATGTCCGATTTCTACATGTAACAGATTTATTAGTAGGAAACAAGCCCAGCCTGAGGAGTGAAATCTCCAAATACTATGTTCAGTTTGCCGAAAATGTCAGTGGTTCATCACGAGAATACAGCATTTCTCCTCCGAATCTACATGCCTTATTAGTAAGGAAGTTCAATGTAAATAATGGTTATATACATCACAATTACATACCAGCGTTCAACATTTGCTCTTCGCGGATGGATAACAACCACAACAAACAAATGAACCCGCAGCAAAATTCCGTTAAGGAGTATTATTAACTTTCTATATCGGGAGCTCGCTTCTGTGGATCACTTATAAGGCAACATTTATGAATGGAATTTCACATCGTACAAGTACGAGTTAAATGAAAATATTTACACCATGCAATGCGACAGTCATATTACATTCATGCCGTACACGCACGTTCCATGTCTTTCTGGTCGCAGGAGACATGCAACAATCGTATGGCCTCAATATGGCGTATATAAAAGCCTTTTTATGCACTAGGAATCAAGGCAGTGCTGCACTTTGGGAAGCAGCTGCAGTTCTGATATTTTTCCCATTGTTATTTGGACTTCTACTTGATGCAATTGTCGTCAATCAAATGCTTATCGAGTATGAATGCAGAACATTTCATAGAAGAAGTTGAATTAGGGTTTAATTGGAATTTGTTTCAGAGAATTTGTAACGTCTTCTGTCATGATTTTGAAGAGCAGAAACAAAAAACAAACGCTTGTTTGTTAACTCTTGTAGAACTCTGCATTAATTATATGAAGCTGAAAAAAGAACCAAGTACTGCAAAATTCCTAATTAATGATTTATTATTATTATTATTATTATTATTATTATTATTATTATTATTATTATTATTATTATTATTATTATTATTATTATTATTATTATTATTATTATTATTATTATTATTATTATTATTATTATTATTATTATTATTATTATTATTATTATTATTATTATTATTATTATTATTATTATTATTATTATTATTATTATTATTATTATTATTATTATTATTATTATTATTATTATTATTATTATTATTATTATTATTATTATTATTATTATTATTATTATTATTATTATTATTATTATTATTATTATTATTATTATTATTATTATTATTATTATTATTATTATTATTATTATTATTATTATTATTATTATTATTATTATTATTATTATTATTATTATTATTATTATTATTATTATTATTATTATTATTATTATTATTATTATTATTATTATTATTATTATTATTATTATTATTATTATTATTATTATTATTATTATTATTATTATTATTATTATTATCATCATCATCATTATAATTATTGATTTACTATCCAAATTTTGTAATTCCTATATTATACCCAAAGGTATATTAGGAATATAGTTTACAAATTTTAAAAATGAATAAAATAACATTTACAAAATATAACCAAAAACTATATCAAGTTGACAAACAGTAAATATCAAGATGAATCCTTTAGCTTAAGAAACATTTTGTTCAAGAAAGCCATGAAGTATTGATAAGTTTTGTAATTCAATTTGTGTAAGTGGTTTTTTTTCCCTTCCTCCAACGTTAAGTCATATCGGACGGTGAATGAATTGGATGAAATGATGCTCAAATAAGTCCAGGGTCCATGGAGCTTAGAGTTACTCGAAATTTGTCTTTCAGGATAAGGGAAACCCCCGGAAAAAGCTTATCCAGTTATTAAATGCAATAAAATTTCTAATTCAGTTCTACATGTATCGCTTTCAAATCTAATATTCTTTTTTTAATTTACGTCCTCCGCCGTTAGGTCATGTCGGACGATGAATGAAATGGATGAAGCGATGCTCAAATGAGTCCGGGGTCCATGGAGCTTAGAGTTACCCGACATTCGCCTATCAGGATAAGGGAAAACCCCGGAAAGAGCTTTATCCAGGTAACTCATCTTAACCGAGATTCCAACCCGGGACCTCTTGTATGTGAGGCAGACACGCTACCATTACGCTACCGAGGCGGGAGAAATTGAATATGTTATCACGCTGTAAGCTCATTTCTCACCAATTTAACATGTCAGTTGCATAGACCAATATAAATTTGCCACACCTTATTATTTCTGTCGAACGATATGAAATATTTTGTTTAAATATAGTGGTGCATCTGTGCATCCGAGCATCATCTGCAATTGCCAACCTGAGGGCTGCGCTGAGTGAATCACCCTTCATTTGTTTCACAGACGTACCGTTTTAGTAAAATTTGTAGTTACATAATTTTCTCTATCCATTAAAAGTTCGCAGACATACCTTTTATCTATAGCATTCGTTGAAGTTTGTTATCCAGGTGTGTTAGTCGAGTTACATACAGGTTTAGAAAAGATTTGAAACTAAGGAATGACTACTTAGTCATATATAGGAGGAATGAATTCAAAAGTACCTGTCTCCGTGTCTGGAGGTGGCGTCTGCCTATAAGAAAGCCACAAAATAGGAATGAACATAAGGTGGAGCTAGGTCTGGCTGTTCTATCGCTACTAGCCAATGCGGTGCGTGTAACGTTGTACAGTTATGCACGCATACTGCTCTCTTTGCAGAACCATATGGCTAATTTCATTGCTCACTCTAAGGATACTAATTACATAATTGTTCTCTCATGATATAGAGCTATTTTTTATAAGGATTACTGTGGAAACCCCATCTTTGTAGCACATCTGGTTTCGGAGATATGGAAATATAAGGTGCCTGACTAGAAAGAAAGGAATCATTAAGTCAGCGAAGAAAAGCACACACATGCTAAGCTGCAGTTGCATTTTGTACCGTGCATTCAGTAAAGTGGTTATCTTTTAAGAGTACACACGTACTTTCCAAAGTTAGTAAATATACTGCTTAGCAAGCCTAGTGCTGGTGCACCTAGTAGTAACTGCAAAACAACCCGTAAGAGTTTACACACGCAGGCTAGAAATATTCTTGTTAACGTGCATTCCTTTTTCAAACAGTTGTCAGTTAAAGACATTCTCGAAAGTACAAATTTCACACAGAGTCGAGAATTAATGCTACAAGATTGTCACGTGAGTGCTCATTCTGTGACAAACATTGTTAAAGAAAGCAAACAGTTCACCAAATTAGGAGAGTTTCCATATTTAGATCTCCAGGGAACCATCGAGCAGCTAAAAGCGTGCTACCAACTTAGATACTTTTTCAAAATTGTGTTTCACGTAGAACAATTTGTGATTTATATGACAATGGTGAATATCCAACTGAATATCCAAAATCTGACCAATTTAATGATTGGGAAAGTAGAATATACGGATTCTGTATCTTCTATGTATAATATTCTGAAATCTCTTGGATTCAAATACAGAACCAATGATGGTCGCAAATTTGTGCTTGAAAAAAGCTATATTGTTGCTGCAATACTAAACTTTCTGCACAAAATGCACAACATTAGTACATGAGATTAATGGTGTAAAAATTATTCATAAATACACATTCATATCTTTCATATTTTTTAAGATTTTAATGAAATGTCACTACTTTGTTTCACTGTAGCAAACACCTTCTTTCGTAGAACGCATCTAATTTGAATCATTTTGTTTTGTGTGCATATGAACGATAGCTATGTAAGGAACTGTTCTCCAGTTCAAGGTTATAAGGTTCAGATTGTGCGATAATCAATGTATAAGTTCTCAAACAATGCTGAAGGCGATCTCCTCTGTTAGCATGTGTATCACTCTACATCTCAGCTAGTGATGGGCAGAATCGAATGATTTTAAGTATTCGAATACTTTGTAAAATCGAAACTTTCATTTGAATGAAAGTTCTCAGATGAAATCACTGGGATGACGTCACATTATACCTGCATTCTAATGCAATTTCTCAGATGGCGTCACATGCTGCGATCGATTTCATTTGCTTGCATTCTAATGCAATTTCTCGAATGATGTCACATGCTGCGAATCGATTTCATTTGCTTGCATTCCAATGCAATTTCTCGGATACTGCAAACCAGAATTTTTGCATGTATTAGATGCAAGTGTTCAGGGTCACTGGAGCGGATATATCTGGCGTTCGCTGCGTAGAGGGTCGCGGGTTCGAGTACCGCGTTGGGTATGGCATTTATTTGTACGGTGTATATGTGTCAAAACACAGAAAAACAACATAAAAATAAAAACGACGAAAATAAGCAAAGTGAAATATTTTTTTTTATTTAGAAACGTCGAGGACATTTACTTGTTTTCAAAAACAAGTTCTCGGATACTACAAACGAGAATATTTGCGTGTATTCGATGTAAGTGCTCGGAGTCGCTAGAGCAGATGTCTCTGGCGTTCCTCTGCATAAAGGGTCACGGGTTGCAGTCCTGACTTTGGCATGATGTTTATGTGTATTGTGTGTATGTGTAAAAATACAGAAAAACAACATAAAAATAAAAACGACGAAAACAAGCAAAATTATTATTATTATTATTATTATTATTATTATTATTATTATTATTATTATTATTATTATTATTATTATTATTATTATTATTATTATTATTATTATTATTATTATTATTATTATTATTATTATTATTATTATTATTATTATTATTATTATTATTATTATTATTATTATTATTATTATTATTATTATTATTATTATTATTATTATTATTATTATTATTATTATTATTATTATTATTATTATTATTATTATTATTATTATTATTATTATTATTATTATTATTATTATTATTATTATTATTATTATTATTATTATTATTATTATTATTATTATTATTATTATTATTATTATTATTATTATTATTATTATTATTATTATTATTATTATTATTATTATTATTATTATTATTATTATTATTATTATTATTATTATTATTATTATTATTATTATTATTATTATTATTATTATTATTATTATTATTATTATTATTATTATTATTATTATTATTATTATTATTATTATTATTATTATTATTATTGTTGTTATTATTATTATTATTATTATTATTATTAATGATAATGATAATAATAATGATAATAATGATAATAATAATAATAATAATAATAATAATAATAATAATAATAATAATAATAATAATAATAATAATAATAATAATAATAATAATAATAATAATAATAATAATAATAATAATAATAATAATAATAATATTAATAATAATAATAATAGTAATAATAATAATAATAATAATAATAATAATAATAATAATAATAATAATAATAATAATAATAATAATAATAATAATAATAATAATAATAATAATAATAATAATAATAATAATAATAATAATAATAATAATAATAATAATAATAATAATAATAATAATAATAATAATAATAATAATAATATTAATAATAATAATAATAATAATAATAATAATAATAATAATAATAATAATAATAATAATAATAATAATAATAATAATAATAATAATAATAATAATAATAATAATAATAATAATAATAATAATAATAATAATAATAATAATAATAATAATAATAATAATAATAATAATAATAATAATAATAATAATAATAATAATAATAATAATAATAATAATAATAATAATAATAATAATAATAATAATAATAATAATAATAATAATAATAATAATAATAATAATAATAATAATAATAATAATAATAATAATAATAATAATAATAATAATAATAATAATAATAATAATAATTATAATGATAATGCGTATTAATAATTGTATTAATATCAGGAAGTATACATAGCGCAACAATACATTATTTTCACTGTCAAACTCACATTAACAGGTCTTTATATATAACTACGCTATATGTTATATGATATGGTGTACTTGGAAATCAGTAGTATGTCAACATTATAAATTAGAACTTGGTTTCGAATTTATAATAGTTATTCATTCTTTATAGTGACATATCTCGTAATGTACATTCCTTTCTCCCACAATTTAGTAATTTAAATATATGATCATATATTGAAATAATTGTTTGGGGACATTCCGATAACCTTGGGATATAAGCTGGTCCATTACCTGTAAACAGTATATTTTACCTGTACAGTAAATATATGCCACCCTATCTCTTACAATGTTTATTTGTTAAGCAGCTCACTTCTCCCCCCTTCGCTGCCTGAACTTTAATATGTGAATCTGTGGGCACCAATCAGAATCTGTGAAACTGAATCGAGATCTGGATTCAAATTCCACCTCAGTGCAGCTACACCTAACGAGAACTTCGGGCACAAAGTGTTCGAGAACAGCACTCAGGACAAACGCAAACGAGAACTTTGCATGTGTATTTGAATACACATTCAGATATCGAGAACATCTCCAAGAATCGAATGAATTGATTTTTTGTATTCGAATTCGCCAATCACTAATCTCAGCATCTGCATGATACTTGCTATAGGTGGATTCGGTGAGACAGAGACAGATATATCTTCCATCTCTGTCGACCGCTGGCCGTGGAACTGGCAACGCCAAGACAGTGCGATAAGCGTATTGACTCATTCTTATTTTGTAGCTACTCTAGTCAAGTTTATAGTTACACTAGCATGGACTAAATCACGTCAAATGAGCTGGTTCCATTTTACTGTTATGAACACCTTAATTGCAATGTCAGTCTAATTATAAGAGCTCCGATTTTTTAATATCTGCATCTTTTATTCCTTGATACATAGTTAAACATATACTAAATTTATTCAGTGTTGTAAGGAGTTTATTTCGAAAGATGATTTCTACATTTTCATAAGTGATTCGTACAAATATTTCACCCCGATACTTTAAGAAATAAAGAAGGTTAGGAGAAAATTTCTGTTTTACTGCTCTGTTTGTGTAGTACTTAGGTATCATGTTCCTAAATCCATAAAAAGTTTGCCAAAAATGAAAATGTAGCTATAACAATGGGGGCTTCCTAATATGTCGCTCAACAACTTAAATAGCGATGGACAATTAAGCGGTAAATCTTTTATCGTTTACTATTGTAAACAAAGACGTCTATCCAAAGGATAACTTCTCCAGAATAAAAAGTGTTACTCTCACTTAAATTTTAAACTTGAATTAATGTGTTGCAAATCGTTATTTCTTAAAAGTGAGCAGTAGGAAAGGAAATATTACAATGCCGAAGGAGAAGAGCAGTAAAACTTATTTGATTTGATGGAAATTGAATAATGTATTGATGAGAATCCTACTCTTAACAACTGATAGAAATACAGTACCGTCCTAGTGTATTAAAACATTGTTTTATTTTTGTACTCTCAGAATATTTTAAAAATTAAATTTATTGTTTTTATTTTATTAAAATAAGCTCATATTACTGAACTAAATAAATCCTTGTTATAGATTCCCAGCAACAAAGTTATAAGTTATCCAACATCTACAAACTGCTTCTCGTAGAAATATAAAAACATTTTAAGTGACAGAAGAAAATCGTTTCTTCCAGAAAACGCTGAAAGGTATTTAATTGTTTATTGCAATAAACATGAGTAATACTAAAACAGACTGAAGGAGAGACTCATAAATATTAAGTAATTAGTACCTGTGTTTAAGAACTTTCTATTTGATCACTTCAATATATATATTTGTAATTTAAGGCCTCCAACGTTAAGTCATAAGCCCAGGGTCCATAGAGCTTAGAGTTACTTAACATTCGTCTTTCAGCATAAGGGAAAACCTCGGAAAAAGCCTTATCCGGGTAACTCACCCTAACCGAGATTCGAACACGGGACCTCTTGAACGTGAGACAGACATACTACCATCTAGGCTACCAAGGTGGACGTCAAGAAAAGTGAAATAATGAATTTTATTTTAAATGCATATTATGAAGATTTTAAAGCAAAATTAGCAGATTTTAATGCATATGCATGCATTATACCTATAAATAATTAACTTTAATTACTAGATAATTATTTTTTTATAATATGGCAGAACGACTTTCTTTGCAGTAACAGGATTTCATTTTAACTACATTTATTATTACATGTTTATCTCGTATATTATACAGGTTGTTTCAAAATGACACCGAACGATTATATCCGTTGCGTGGTTTATAACTTAACTAGTCCAAATTTAGGTGTCGCAGCTTCGAAGTTATGTTAGGTATAACTTTTGTGCAGCATTAAATATTTCATGATTTTATGATTAGGCAGTGCAGGAACCACTGATGTAAGAACCTCAAAAGTTGTTATTTGGACGCACCAGCCACGAAAACAAAAACATTACTCCTTGCTCTTTATCGGTGGCCCTAGCCTACCTTTCAGGTAATGGGGCAAAGGGCAGTTATTTATGAAAAAGTCGACTAATAACTCGGAAGGTTGCAAGGTTGATCTTTAGTGTAAAACTACACATTCCGTGTTGGGATAGGGATACCAGGGTACGGTCATCTTAGTACAGCACTACTTTATTCCAAAGAACATATATACAACGATAATACACTTAATCTCAATGAGGTTCAACAGAAAGACATTCCTCCACATCCTCCCCACCCTGGCCAATCTCCAAGGGGATGACCAGTTGGGCGGGTCGGGTAATCATGCTTCCATCTGCAGTGTAAAGTCTACGTAGCTGTTCTAATGTTGCCATCCCTTCCTTCATGCAGTTCAACTATCCGGCCTTTCTTCCACACATGCCTTGGACGGACTGGTTCGTGGATGAGAGCAGCATCTCCGATTCTGAGCTGGGGAGATTTTTTCTGGGGTTGTCGAACCTCATGAAAACTCCTCTGTTGAGTGAGGTATTCTCTGGACCAATGTTTCCAACTTCTGCTGTCTCCTGAATTCTGTTGTTAGCGAGACGCTCGTCGTAGGCTCAGGTCCACTGGGTATTGTTAGTTTTGCTCCACAAAGAAAGTGTGCTGGTGTCAGTGGTTCAGAACCTGCTTCTTCTCCTTGCGTTATAGGTCTGGAGTTCAGGGCTGCTTCAGTCATTATCAGGACGATGTTTAGGCCTTCCTCCGTAACTTGGGCTTTGCCTAATACTTTCCTCAGGCAGCGTTTAATGGTCCCCAAATGTTGGGATAGGGATACCAGGATACTGAAAAGCACGGTACAGCACTACTTTATTCCAAAGAACATATATACTTAACCTCAATGAGGTTCAAGAGAAAGACATTCCTCCACATTACGTCCTAACAGGGAGGATTTCGCGCGTACTCATATAGCAAATCCAAGCAATATGGAGTGCTATACGAACGCCGAAATGATGGATATGGTTTTGATGTATGGAAGAGCTCAAGGGAGTTCAACGAACGCACGATTAATTTAGTTTCATTAAAAATATGAATCGTAAGAATAGTTACATCAATGATAATATTTATTTGTTTAACTTCAGAACATTTTGTTATGACCTTAATTGTACAACACCTTCAACTACTTACTGTAAATATCAACAGCTTCCTTTTCAGTTACAAATACTTTATTTAGTATTCTCAAACACGTGAAATAAAATGTTCATCTCATTGTATAAGCCATTTAGTTTTGGTTAATTTATCTACAATTCTTTGATGTTGTTTTCAGTTCTGATTATCATTTAATGTTTCCTCAACCTCACTAAAATAAACTTCCCTCTAAAAGGTATAAGTGGCATATGTCCACCAGCTTATTTGCCATTATAGACTGCTATGACGTAATTTTAGAACACGTTAAACACTCATAACAAATAATTAAGCAATAGCTTCTTTATTGTGGTTTCATAAGCCAAGGAAATTCTTGATAATAGCAAGCTACTGCGGAGTATGCTGTATGTTTACAAACAGCTACAGCACGCGACACGGCGTGTGGCCTATACCTGCGAACTCCGACGACGTGAGGCACGCGTCGTCGTTCCTGTCAGTGCCTAATCCACACTCATTCTGGAACATTTTTATACGGCTTTATTGGCGGTAAAAACTATCACATAGAAGCTGAGCAATTACTTCTATATGTTCGTTAGGTGTCGTTTTGAAACACCTGTATTCACACTTTAGAGCGCATGTAAATCCTAGCTCCACTAATAATGAACCAGATCATACATTCAAGAGGTATTGACTTTGAATCTCGGTTAGGGTGAGTTACCCGGATAAGACTTTCCCCGGAGTTGTCCCATAACCTGAGAAAACGGAAGTTTAAGCATTGGATCATATGAACAGTATTTCACCCACTTAACCCGTGCATCGTCCGGTATGACCTACCAGGTTAAAGGATATTAAACATAAAAAACTTGTAGACGCGCAGGAATAAATCATGTGCTCCTAGTAACCAGCTGTTGCAAATAAAAAGGGAAAAACCTGATGTGCTACATCCACTTGACTTTCTATATCAACTGTCATCTATTTTTATATATCTTTTAGAAACTATTCTTTAAAAAGCTTTCTATACACTAATCGAGTAAACTACTGTGGAAATTATTTCAGAACGTTCTAAATACAAGAGATATTTGGTTTCTTTGTTGGTTTTTTTTTAATTTTTTACAGAAACAAACCAATGTTTCTACCACATACACCACCACAAATGGTGTACACTGTCCATACAAGCAATGAAATTATCTTTGGGATAGGTTTTTGTGAACAAAACGCTTCAGGCCTACATTTGAGGTACCTACCTCCCACGGACTTTGATATTATGAGCAGTGGAAAGTAAGTTTGGGAAAACCTAGTAAGGGATCTAGCGAGATTTTAACCGTGGGCCTCTGTTTCCATGTTTTAAGGACTTCGAACACCTGTATTGGCCATACGAGAGATATACAGGAGGCTGGAGAGGTAGTCAAATGTTTAAAATGTAATTTTGGCTTTGAAACTCCATGTCCTTTCAATATCGTACCGGCCCTCGTAGCCATGGTCGCTAAAGCATATGTCTTTAGTGTTCCGCCACGTAGAGGGTCACAGGTTTGAGTCCCTCATGAGTGTTTATGTGTATAGTGAATATTTGTGAAACTAGGATAACGGATAAGAAAATAAACGGAAATAATGTAAAATCGGTCAAATAAGAAAAAAAAAAATATATATAAAAAAATCGTCGCGAGAAACAAAGGAACAGTGAAAGAGATATAGTGTGATCCATATACAGCTGAACCATTTCAATAATCCATAACTTTTGAACCACTAATAGGACACACGTGCAACTTTGGGAGAATATAATACACAATTGGGAGATTACATTACACTATTTACATCTCAGAGAAAATGTTGGAAGTATCCTCCACCAGCATCTATACATGTTTGCACTCGTCTCAGCATATTCTCTGAAGTTTTACGGACACGATATTGAATTGACTTACTTGACCTAATTCCTCTTGTCCCTTTTGGGGCATAGGGCATCCATGAAACGTCTGCATTCTTCTCTACTCCTTGCAATGGCCTTGACTTCTGCCCAAGTTTTCCCATTATCTGTCATTTCTCCTACAACTGTTCTTTTCCATGTTATCCTTGGGCGACCTATTTTTCGTGCTCCTTGCGGATTCCAGTCAAGTACTTCCTTCTCTATTGACCCATCTTTTTTCTGATGCTCTGTCCTATCCAGTTCCACTTCCTCCTTTTAATTTTCTTCTCAACTGGAGATTGTTTAGTGATCTTCCATAGCTCTTCATTTGTAATAATATTTGGCCACTTAATGTTGCATATTCTTCTCGAACATCTATTAATAAAAGTTTGTAGCGAGCATGTTTCACATACATATAATAGCACTGACTTAACATTTGTATTGAATATTTTTATTTTTGTTTTTCTTGCAATATTTCTGTTCTTCCATACTGGGTACAGTTGTATAAAGGCTCCATTGGCTTTCTTTATTCTTTGTTTGGCATCCTGATCTGCTCCTCCATCCTTAGTAACTTGACTTCCCATATATGTAAAAGATTCCACTTCTCAATTTCCCCAGTTTCTAGAGTAAGTCCTTCTTTTATTTTTGCATTTATTCTCATTTCTTTAGCTTTTTTCACATTTATATTAAGTCCAACACATTTTGCTTCCTTTTGCAAATTTACCAGTTTCCCTTTCATATCACTAAATCTTGCTGCCAGTAAGCAGATATCATCTGCGAAGTCCAGGTCTTCTAGTCTCTCTTTAAAATTCCATTGTATCCCCCTCTTCCGTCCTCTCAACATCTTTCTCATTACATTGTCTAATACTAGTAGGACTATTGTTGGTGAGACTATACAACCCTGTCTTACTCCGTTTGTGACATTTATATATATATTCTGTAATACTTTACACTTGAATCCCTTGTACATGTCTTTCATTATATTTAAAATTTTAATTAGTATCCCATATTCATTTAATGTTTTCCGATATCGAATTAAGATAAGGTTATTTCCAGCAAGATGAAGCAGCGTGCCACACATCCAATGACGCCATGGAATTTGTAACCAGTTTCTTTGATAATCGAATAATCTCAAAAGGCCTGTGCTCCCCCCCCCCCCCTCCAACAGATACCCTGACCTAACCTCACCGGGTTTTTTCTTTTGGGGTATCTAAAATAGAGTGTACAAGAAAATCCCACGGACAATTATGTTCTCAAGGAATCCATTCCAACCGAAATAAGTAACATTGCCGAGCATACTCTCCGTAAAACTTCAGAGAATATGGTGAGACGAGTGCAAACATGTATAGATGCTGGTGGAGGACATTTGCAATATTTTCTCTGAGATGGAAATAGTGTAATGTAATCTCCAATTGTGTATTATATTCTCCCAAAGATGCCCGTGTGTCCTATTATTGCTTCAAAGGTTATGGCCTATTGAAATACTTCAGGTTTATTGGATCGCACTATGTAATAAAACACTGGAAAATTCAAAACGAGAACAACGAATACCTCGGAATTGTCAAACTCATAGAAAAGTGTTTTGCTATTTCTTATGACTTAACATTTATATCATATTACGTATATAAAATCCATTCGCATTGAAGACATGTCCACAATCTATTCATTCAAAATTCAAAACGGACGTTTTATTAGTCTTGCAAACACCTTAAACATATAATATATCAATAAAAACTAATGAAAAATTATGTATAGGTCGTTTTGATTAGATATATTTATTGAAAATTTTTTTCCTCAGGAAAGCGTTGAATATTTAAATTACAAGCTTATTTTTATTTGATATTTCGTTTTGATTTATAATGCAAAGCGAACTTTTTTGGTGGGGGGGGGTGATTTAGGTGATTTAAAATACCGATTTCCAGTTATTATATCCAGTGTTATGCTAGAACACAGAAGTTCATCTACAATAAAGAGAATAAAAATAGTAATTGGCGGAATTTGTTTTTTAAATAAATAATTTAATTGTTTCTTATCGACTCTCTAAATTGCCGAGATTATATCAGCGCTGTCGCTGTTACAGAATTTCATCCACAAGAGTTATTTTAAATATGCAATAGGTATTTTTTTTAATTTACGTCCTCCAACGTTAAATCATATCAGACGATGAATGGAATGGGTGAAATGATGCTCAAGTGAGCCCAGGGTCCATAGAGCTTAGAGGTACCCGACATTCATCTTGCATTAAGGTGTCGTCCTGTCTACTTGCTATCGTTATCTTCGTAAAGAAACTGGAGTGTTTCTGTTACTGTCTATTGAAAGTTGTACTATTGTTTTATACTTAATATTGTGTTAAATATGCAATTTACTGTTTACCTTGGACACAGAGGCAACCACGAAAAGACCCAGTCAATTGGTCGCCTCATGGGATTCGAACCTGGGGCTCCAGAATGCGGAAGTAGCAAACATTGTTAAACAAAATATATAGGAAGCTTGAAATTGTTATTCCACAAAATAGGTAACAGAGAAAAATGTGAGAACTTTTAGAATATTCTCTAAGCAGTATCTGATTTATTCGAGATAAGTGATTTGTTCCACTTGAACAAAAATTAAACATGACAGCCGAATTTTCCATTGTCGCTGAGCAGCCCACTAATGACCTCAGATGTCGACCTCAGCATAAATCAACGAAAACAGACCGTGCGACAAATAGGAACACATGTTGAGATTAGCTCGTGGCAGTTTATTAAAGGGCAAGGGGACCACTCCCAGCTGCTGACCGTGATCCTGACAATTTGGTGTGGCTGGCCATCCAGGCTGCTACCGACAAAATAAAACTGGTTCACCTCGCCGAAATTTCCTGTCAGTGGTGGAATGGTTTCTTTACCGTTACTTTCCAATCAGCTCTGTCTTCTTCCTAAAAAGTGTTTTACACACATTAAGCATTGTCACCGCGGCCGTTAAGTAATTACTTCCACGGAGAATTTGGCGCATATGGAGCTTAGTTATGGCTGGTCCTCTTGCCTGAACAATAGCCATTGTGTGTCGTCTCTCTGTTCCCGAAAATTCGCTCGGGACGTTTCTAGCACTTTGGTCTTCCTGAAGGCTCACTTTGTGTTCGGGCCCTATATGAAAGAGCCGAAAATCACCCAGTACAGTCGTAGTGAAACAGTCGAGTGGATGGCAGTGATTAGTGCAGTTCACTTGTAAGTTGTGATGGATCAGTTGTGTTTTGTCCTGAGTGTAACAATAGTGTCATGTGTAACATTTTTACCATACTGAGGGCTTAAAAGATAAATAATGTGTGTTTTTAACACTAACTCATTTGTTATAGCATGGAGATATTGCCAAAAACATATTTTCTGAGTACTCTATTCCCACAATTTTATAACATTTGTATTCAAATTTTGTGCACAGCTAGTACGATGTGCTTCAGATACACACAGATCTATTAGTTTGCACTGCACGAAGTAAAATTTGATTTATAGAATGTATTTTGCATACTACATCCTTGATGTTATATTAACCTCTGTGCTTATACTGTGCAGTAGACATTCTACTACGGTAAAGATTGAAAGAACTGGCATTTCTGATCGGGTCTTCAAACCCAGTATTTCAGACTTAATATTTAATGAAATATTATATATTTCGTTGGGTGTAATTGTGGGATGCAGTAGACTGAACTATCAGCCATAGTTTTCAAAAGCTGGTCATTACATGCTAGGTTTGATAAATTGATAATGACAGCGTTTGAGAAAACAAAAATTGTAAACTTTTAACAAATTATATCGAATATCTCGGAAATCATTAATGCTAAAAAATTCATTTAGCATGCACTATGTTTAAATGATGGAAATTTCCCCCTCTCCCTTGTTTTTATCATTACTACAAAATTCATTCTGAATGTTATAGAAATTACAGGATATCCATATAAAATTGGTGATATACATCTTATTTTCCATGTAGATGTTTTAAATATTAGGTACATTTTAAAAGTCGTTGAGAAATAAATTTGAGAAATTAAATAAATGAAAAGTTGTTCATGTAAAGCGCAGTTTGAGGTACAGCAGCTTCCTGGAAGTTCTTGTGTCACTTTCCTGGAAAACACGGTTTAATAGTTATTTTATTCTTAGGGATCATCAAGTTTTTAATACTTCTGTTCACACATCATGCGTGCAGGCGCTTCCAATTTCGGAAACCTCAAATCATGGCTGAAATACTATGGATAAAATTAGTAAAAATGGGTACAAATAAGCAGGGACGTATTTAAGGAGGGGTCCAGGAGGTCCGTACCCTCCCCAAATGAATTATTATTTCAAACTTTTAATAAATGTTTGGAATAAAACTCAGTTTAAAATATATCGGAAAAGCTTATTCAAGCTTCTCAGCTTAACGTCTCTATTCACTATCAGCAAACATGAAGTTACTTAAGAGATAAACAAAGAGATACTGCACAGCAGCTGTAGACCTCATTAAAATACACACATGATGTCAGTTACAATAATGTATTGCAAAGTTAACCAATTCCGATGTATTATAATTTGTAGATTAGAATTCCCAGATACTTACCTAAAGGTATGTAATTTTTAACTTCTAAGTTCCTATTCCCTTTTTTATTCAAGGAGAACTTATACTTCAAATGCATCAATCAGTGGTTCGCTTTTTAAGTAACTGATTGCTGCTTATATCACTTTATCCCGGGTATAA
>CM060953.1:146068312-146105729 GCA_030765055.1 Mantis religiosa
GGAGCGCCAACCTTATCAATCTGAATGAACTACTATTCGCGCTAAGACAAAAATTTAGATTTTGCCGAAACTGATCTATGTGGAAGGTAGAGAGTAATGTATCTAACATAACCATGAAAACCCCACACTTTTAGCTCAAATAGTTTTCCTAATACAAATAAATAAAGCAATATTACCTGTATTATAACAATAAATCGCGACGTAAGCACTGTATGAATATCATTATTGGTTGGCATGTATGCGTGTACGTATATTTGTAATTACTTAGAACTGAAACGTAAATGTTTGACATAACGTGATAAAAGAATTACTTTGAATAAGCCAATTCGAGCGAGAGGAAACAATAAATTTCCAGCTGCCCTGGCAGAACGTGTCTGGTCACATTATATCTCTGTTTATGAATGATTCGTAATCTTTATTTACTCTAGAGAGTTCAAAGTGGTTGGTGTGTATGTATATATACGAGTACTTTTCATTACTCAGAACTGAAATTTAAACTACTGATATGCTGTGATAAAAGAATTACTGTAAATAAGTCAAGGTGTTAAATTGGAGAAAGAGCAAACACTTCATTTCCTATTAGACTGTGGAATGCTGTATGCTTATGTTTATGAATGAATGCTGGACAAGAAGTGTTTATTTTCTCTGGAGAGTTCAGATCAATATCATTCAGTTGTTCTTTACACAACAGAATAGTAAGAGTTAAACAGTGCAATGGCTTCTTGCGGTGAATTTAGTGGCGAGACAAAAAGGCAGGTATTGCGAAGTCAGGCTCGAAGTATTATTTTTGAGGTCTACACGTCCTTCAAAAATTGTTCGGGAACAGAAACTAAAAATGAGTTATTGCAAAGAGTTCTTCCGTTTAAAAACAAGGAAAAAGTGTATCAGCTGGCTCAACTTGCAATTGAAACGGGGCACGGGGTAATACGCCTCACACCCTACCACTGCCAATATAATCCAATTGAGTTGGTGTGGGCTCAAATAAAACGGGGGATTGCAAACAGAAATAATACTTTTAATCTGACGGCTCTTAAACGACATGTTCACGAAGAAATTGACAAGGTAACATAATAGGTCTGGGAAAACTGCGTGAGGCATGCAGAAAACCTTCAAGAAGACGATTTTAAGAAGGAAACCTATAATGATACATTTGCAAGACTCTGACGATGAAGACAGTAACAATGACGAATTGTGTCTTAACGGAAGTGACATTGACAGCAATATGGATGTGTCACTGGCAGTTCCATTGGATCATAAAAACAGGTAATTCATAAACTGTAATTATAGTTATTGTATTTTAAAATATACATAATTTGAGAAAATGCTTTATCCAATTTTGATTTTTGCAACTGCATCATTGTAAAATGTAATTTGCTTACCCTTATGTCTACGCCAAGGAGATCTGCATGAGTGTGCGAGAGAGAGGGAAATATAAATGGAGGGAGTGGATAACAAGCTGGTAACGCTGAGTGTGATACGACATCTGATTAGCTGGAATCCAGAACTCTTCCCATTTGAAACTCATAATAGATTGGTATTTAGTGGTGACAAATAGAACATTATTGTAAAGTTTTAACTTGTTAGAACCGAGCGGAATGGCTCAGGTGGTGTCGTCTGTGACCCCCATTTGGGAGGCCCGGGTTCTATTCCAGTGACCGACCTACCTGACCCATGGTTCTTTCCGGAGGTTTTCTCGGGTCGCTAGGCGAATGCTGGGTAGATTAATTACATCCTCCGAATTTCCAGTCCCTCCATTTCCTCTCCATTATCATGTCACATCGTCTCTCATCTGGTGGTCTCTTTCAGGGTAGAAGTGTCTGCGGGTGTCTCGGCGGTGCATGGCGGGATGATAACATGCTCTGAGTTAAACTACTTCCTCCTCCGGTAGATCGGTTGCCGGTCCATGGGACCATTTTGGTGCCACCAACCAGGGACCGTTGGGGTTCGGCTGCTGGGCTCGTTGCCGTCCCGCAGCAGGGGAGCGTGTCCGTTATCCTGGCCTGTCGGGGGAAGTCTCTGTCTAAGTAAACTGTAGGGACTCTGACCTCTACACTGTCCTAGCTGCTTGGATCGACCGCCCTCTGTCTCCTCCCGTTTCATTCATCCTCCCGGTGGTGCCCCACTTGGGTGTATAGCCACAATGGGCCCAGCATGGTGGCCTACGTACCAAATCCCCTCCTGTAGTGAAATCCTAATCTAAGTTATTAGCAAAAGTGTGTTAATTGCATACGTTTTCCATGTTAGGCTAACAGTTTACATGGTGTGGGTCAGCTCTAGGAAAAGTTGGAACATCTGAGTGGAGAGTGGAAACAGGAATATGTCTGCTTGTAGTGTACAATGCAAGTGTAGCGTGCAATGCAAGATGGGTCTACGTGTGACTGTACAATAGAAAGAGTTTTGAAAAGTAGCCTTAGTTCTTTGTGTCATTATTCTATCTTATTTCAGTGAAAGTTATCACTTGGGCCTTCTCTCGATTCAGGCTTCATGACTGTCTCTTACATGATACTTTTGTCTGTCACTTATAAAAGCATACCTTTACAAACTTCAAAGTGAAGGGGATTTCAGAGGATATTCTTAGAATATTCAAGATTCATTTAACATTTTAAAGATATGATATTTTAAGATTAGTTAGATCTTTTCTTTTAAAAATTAATACATAACAAGAATATTTGGTATAAAGTTAGTTTGTGATGGGAAGATTATCTAGAAGCAATTATAAGTTTTGTGTGGTATTCTTGTAAAATTTGAACTCAAATACCAAATTTGGTGTTTCTCGAATTGCTTTTTTTTTTTTTTAAATACATTCTCAGACAAACAAATGGAAAGTATCTTTCTTTCTTTCTTTCTAACTTTCTTTGTTTCTTTCTTTCTCTCTCTCTTTCTCCCTTTCTCTCTCTCTTTCTCCCTTTCTCCCTCTCTCTCCCTCTCTCTCTCTCCCTCTCTCTCTCTCTTTCTCTCTCTTTCTCTCTCTTTCTCTCTTTCTATCTCTCTTTCTCTTTTTCTATCTCTCTTTCTATCTCTCTTTCTATCTCTCTATCTCTCATTCTATCTCTCTTTCTATCTCTCTTTCTCTCTTTCTATCTCTCTTTCTCTCTTTCTATCTCTCTTTCTATCTCTCTTTCTCTATCTCTTTCTCTCTCTTTCTCTCTCTCTTTCTCTCTCTCTTTCTGTCTCTCTCTTTCTCTCTCTCCCTCTCTCTTTCTCTCTTTCTCTCTCTCTTTCTCTCTTTCTCTCTTTCTCTCTTTCTTTCTCTCTTTCTCTCTCTCTCTTTCTCTCTTTCTTTCTCTCTTTCTTTCTCTCTTTCTCTCCTTCTTTCTCTCTTTCTCTCTTTCTCTCTTTCTTTCTCTCTTTCTCTCTTTCTTTCTCTCTTTCTTTATCTCTTTCTTTCTTTCTCCCTTTCTCTCTTTCTCTCTTTCTCTCTTTCTTTCTCCCTCTCTTTCTTTCTCTCTCTCTTCACTTCTTTCTTTCTCTCTTTCTTTCTCTCTCTCTTTACTTCTTTCTTTCTTTCTTCCTTCCTTCTTTCTTTCTTTCTTTCTTTCTTTCTTTCTTTCTTTCTTTCTTTCTTTCTTTCTTTCTTTCTTTCTTTCTTTCTTTCTTTCTTTCTTTCTTTCATCATTTCCTTAATTTTACCACTATCGTGGTATTAGGAGATCTTTCTCGATACTTACGTACCTTTATTAAGTTTTAGGGGTCTCAGAACGCGCTTTTCTTTTTCTTTTCTTTTCGAAATAGAATTTTGGGATAAAACACAGTACTTCCTCTATTTACTATAGCTACAGAGAAAATAATCGCTTTTGAAGGTAGAGTTTGTAGAAGAGACAGATAAATCAATAAGAATGAAGCACGTGACTTTCTATTATCTTCTTGGCAGTTTAAAACTTCATTTTAATTCAAGTTTTGTACTGTTTATTTTAAATTTTTAATCTATATTCTTTGAACGGTTTGAAAAGTCCTTTAGAATATTTTTAGGCTATTCAAAAACATAGTTTTTTTTTTAAAATTTTGAGTTGGAATGAGAGTTTGAAAGAGAGAGTTTACATGGTGTTTGTACATCTCTCAAGGTCATTAGCTTGCCCATTAATGGCAGTAATTAATAACTGCCGCTGTCACCTTGCACTTGTTATACACTACGAGTGAAACTACGTGTAACACATGACGTTTCATTTTACTAGTGAAAAGCTCGACCTAAATACCAGTGGCTAACCCTGACAGTTGGTCTGTATAGGCGTCAGTTTCTACATCCCCAAACAATCAATAGTCTGTTTCCAAATGTGATGCAATACGTTCACCAAGGTAAGAGAATGGGAGGTCACTTCACGTGGGACCATATCTGGCGAGTACTGTGGATGCGGTAACTTTTTGATGTGTTTAACAAAAGATATCAGGGTTTTAATGATACTGCTTATTTTTAATATATGATACAAAAGTACATATATAGGATTATTAAAATAGATTAGGTTATTAAGTATCGTACTTATTTTAATTTTAAATAATAGATAGTCAAGTAACAAACGCGTGTGTGTATTCACTGTCACACACTGATACACTCGCAATACAGACGTGGAACCTGTGTAAATAATTTTAAATTGAAGACATGTCCGGAAAAACGGGTTAACCCACATTTTTTAAAAATGAAGAAAAACATTGTTTTATGAATGAGGTTGGAAGAAATTGTTAACGTTATTTTATTTCATTTCTGAGAATATGGATCTCAGAATATAGTGTATTTTATCAGTGTCATCCTTAATAGACCCCAAAACATGGCTGGTGTAATAACATAAATAAAAATAAAATAAGGAGAATAAAGTGAAAACATTTGTCAGCAGTTACTCAAATTTTATGCTAAATACATTTTATATTTTAGGTGAAACTAATAATTAAATATGTCTTTTAGCATTTTTAAACGTGGTAAACTTTGGATTATTACATTTTTCAATAAGTATAATATTTTGAAAAGTAGGTACAAGCTTTTTTAGCTGTAGTCAGGCTGATCAAAAATTGCTTTATCAGTAATATTATGAGAAGCTGTAGTCTCAAAATCAAGAGTTTTATAATACTCATGAAAAATTGGTGGTATATAATTCATCAGATCCTGTAGGTCCTATAATTTTACAGGATTTATTGGTTTTGGACCATTGTATTTTGGAGTAAATGTCACATAAGTAAGCGACAGTTTGCAAGATATTTTCCTTCTAATGTCCAAAGTGTATTTCCTCAATACCATCGTAAGTGTATTTAAAATATAGCTTAAAGCGGTACTCTCATGCATGTCACCTTGGAGTACCTTTCGCCCAGCTTCTGAAACTGTTATTTCCTGTACTTTATCAAGAACAGGCTTTGTAGAGATGAATATTAGTTGTCATTCTGACAACATGAAAAGGATTCCTTACCCTGGATTTTTTCACTTGCTCCATCCACTGATCTTGAACATAAATGTAAGCTGCTAGCCTCTTCTTTTTTCTCTATGATGCCGAAGTCATGATCAAAAGGGAAAAATGTATGAATGGCTACTAGAATGGAGGCAGAGAGTATGAACAGGTTAGCCCATTTTTGTCATATAAATAGCAAATCACAAAACGCAAGAACCTCACCTTTATTTGGCGTAACATGATTGCTGGAGGATAGGCCTACACAAAAAAGGATAGCTCTCTGCTGCAACAACAGAGGCCAGCACCTATTGCAAAATATTTTATTTTGAGGGTTAGCCCATTTTTCCGGGCATGTCTTTAATTGTTCCTTGACCCGTCATTAGCTGTGTGTAATGGAAGCTTTTCCATTAAAACAAGGAAATCCGCAAAAGGCTGGCCCTGTATCTCGATCCTGTATGCTACACCAGCAGTCTTGTGTTCGATTCCCAGCGAGGGACATGGCATTTCTCTAGCCAAGATTATTGTTCATTATTCTACTCAAGTGTGAGTGACATTCCGTCTAATGTATTACATTAAAAGACAACGTTATGATCACTGCATTAAAAAATTAAGTTTTAGTGTTATGTCCATTGGTACCATTTATCCACGTGTTACTTAATAATTTCCAACATTCTCACTTCTTGTTGATGTAAATGAATTCCTTGAAATGTCTATTTGTTGAAATGGTTTCGTTAAAAATTTCCTTTTTACACCAGGGAGAAATGTTTTAAAAGTGGATTCCTATATGTTGGCATTGCATTACCAAAATTTTTTAAAGTTGTAAAGTGTTTAAAAATTAAAAGGAATAACAACAAATAATTTGCAAATGATTGATGCCAAAAAATGTAGTTTATATAAATTAATCGTTTAAGAGATATCGTGAAGTAAACCATGTTTACCAAGTATTTACAGTTATACCAAATTCATTTAGAATAAAATAAAGAAGCTGCAGACCAATGGAAACTGCGATATAATGTCCGATGTTAAAATATTTGATTTCTATAATACTTATTTACAGTGCGATCCATATAAACCTGAACCATTCCAACAGTCCATAACTTTTGAACCAATAATTAGAACACACGTGCAACTTTGGGAGCATATAACACACAATTGGGAGATTATATTACACTATTTACATCTCAGAGAAAATGTTGCAGGTGTCCTCCATCAGCATCTATACATCTTTGCACTCGTCTCACCACATTCTCTGAAGTTTTACGGAGAGTATTCTCGCCAATGTTACTTATCTCGGTTCGAATGCATTCCTTGAGAACATAAATTGCTCGTGGCCTATTCTTGTACACTCTAGTTTTTAGATACTCCCACAAGAAAAAATCCGATGAGGTTAGGTTAGGGGATCTAGGGGGCCACAGACCTATTGAGATTATTCGATTATCAAAGAAACTGGTTACAGGTTCCATGGTGTCATTAGATGTATGGCACGTTGCTCCATCTTGCTGGAAATAACCTCCTCTCAATTCGATATCATCCAGCTGCTCCACAAATGTCTTGAAGATGCCCATGTCTACAGTCGTAACAAAGAAAATGGGACCAACGATCCTGGAAGCTGACACGGCGCACCATACTCCAACCTTTTCATCTTTTCTCCACCTTTATACATCTTTGCACTCGTCCTACCATATTCTCTGAAGTTTTACGGAGAGTATCCTCGCCAATGTTACTTATTTCGGTTCGAATGGATTCCTTGAGAAAATCAATTGTCCGTACACTCTACTTTTTAGATACCCGCACAAGAAAAAATCCGGTGAGGTTAGGTCAGGGGATCTGGGGGGCAACAGACCTTTTGAGATTATTCGATTATCAAAGAAACTGGTTATAAGTTCCATGGTGCCATTAGATGTATGGCACGTTGTTCCATCTTGTTAGAAATAACCTTTTCTCAATTCGATATCATCCAGCTGCTCCAAAAATGTATTGAAGATACCCATGTCTACAGTCGTATCAAAGAAAATGGGACCAACGATCCTGGAAGCTGACACCGCGCACCACACTCCAACTTTTTCATCAGTGTTGACAATTCTCCAAGAGCCACTTAGATCATTAAAACAAATTTCTATATTCGACGAGCTTTCAAAGGGAAATTATGACCTATTTTAATGGTTCAGGTTTATATGGATCGCACTACACATCAAAATAGTGTGTGACAATATTTCGAACCAATACGCTGAATCCTCTACCAGGTGCACGCGATTCTCTCAATGAGACAAGAATGACTACGAATCCACCTATTTGCTTCGCCTTTACCTACCAGCGATATGACAGGAAGGATCTAAATTATATACAAGATGCGCTAATAAACTTAAAATTCTTGGAATAGCCTTCCCCAACTCCTAGTTCCTAATCCTACGTTGCCACATCATTTCTACTTTTCTAATATCTACTGCTTTTCAACTCAGAGTGCTTCTATAACTTTCACTTACTCGTGAATGATTATACATTTTTAAAACATTACTTGTTCTGTTAAGAACTGCACATGGCGCTGTATTCAATCAAGTTGTCGAGCGTTCTCAATTTGAAAAACGAAGGCGCTGAACAGGCATGTATTCAGAAGTCAGTTTCCAGGGGCGCGGGGGGGGGGGGGGGGTTCCAAAATGTCTACGTTGAATTATTTGCTCTTAATAAATAAGTAATCAGGGATGTGTTTTTATCATATTAGAAAAAATAAAAACACATGTAATATATTATACTCACATGACTTTCTCCAACCAAGCTTCCACAAATTGTTCTTAGAAAAGTTTGTTTTTGTCTTGTTTCTTTGGATAAAGTCTGTAGAATGACCTTGCACATTACACATGTTTTGTTCTTATACCTAGGATAAAGTGATAGAAGCAGTAATCAGATATTTAAAAGGCGAACCACTGATTGATGTATTTGAAGTATTAGTTCTCCTTGAATCAAAAAGGGAATAGAAACTTAGAGGTTAAAAATTACATACCTTTAAGTAAGTATCTGGGAATTATAATCAACAAATTATAATATATCGGAATTGGTTAACTTCGTGATGCATTATTGTAATTGACATTATTTGTGTATTTTAGCGTGTTCTACAGCTGATGTGCAGTAACTTTTCGTTTATTTCTTAAATGACTTCATGTTTGCCTGCGTTAAGATGAGAAGTTTGAATAAACTTTTTCGATTTATTTTAAACTAAGTCCTATTTCAACTATTTATTAAAGTTTGAAATATAATTCATTTGGGGGTCCGGAACCCCTGGACCCCCCTTAAATACGTACCTGGTGCTGAAGAAAGGGGCATTTATACAAGACGCCATGCATGAATATTCAGTCGCCATATCACAATATTTCAGTAGTGTTGTACAAAAACAAAATATCAGTAAGCTTTCATTTTTTTCTTTTATTATTTTGACGATGGACTAAGACAACACCAACTAATATCTTGGTTGCACAATCCCAAGTATGTACACAATGGGACGGAAAATATTATATTGTAATTTTGAAATCATTCTATGTCAAGCGCTACCTCGTAGGAATTCACTTAACTTCTAATTTTGTAGTAATTGATATTCCCCGACACTGCTGTACTTAATCCGACAACCCTGCATATGTGCCATCAGGGCTAATTGGGCTAAAAACCCAGCCTTCGCTAATAATAGGCATTGCCAAACAAATTGACAACTAAGGAGCGAGTCAGTTACTCTTTTGTGATGCTTCTAGGCCACTCCACACCCTGGCCCTTGGTTCCGCTGCAGCGGTAGGTAGCTAAGCTCAGTGTGTGTGTGTGTATGTGTGTGTGTGTGTGTGTGTGTGTGTGTGTGTGTGTGTGTGTGTGTGTGTGTGTGTGTGTGTGTGTGTGTGTGTGCAGAAAGCGAGGTCCAAGACAATATTTACAACCCTTACTGGTACAGGCTCCTCAACTAGTTCCAAACAATTTTAAACGTGCCAAACAATTTGGCGATAACTATACTTGTACTTAATGTCCTCTTACTCAGGGAAAAAATTCTGTTTTTAATGCTTTGCCGAAGCTGGAACCCCTTAATTTTAACAGAAATTCATAAAATATTCATATTTGTAGCGACTCTGTTTCATTTGTACCTATGGATTATTTATCAGGATTCTTTATTTATTCATTGCCCTCTTTACTAAGCTCGGATCATCTAGTCTGAAGCTGTTGGGATCTCACGCGTCTTCGTGGCTTCTCTACTGCAGCAAGCAGTCTGATGTTAATTCACTTGTTTCCTCTTGAGAGTTGGCAGCTGCATTGGATCTCTGCTGTATAACCTACAACTGAAGCGGTATTGTTCCATAGGCAACGATGATATACGGCACGTTGATAACCTCGAATCCCTGAGATGCGGCGATCATCTGTAGCAAAATTCCATTTGGTGCTGATGATGGTATGATGGTGCTAATGGGAATATGTACTCGTAGCCCTGCGTTGCGGCGAACTTCTTCTCCTACACGATTTGTAGAATTATTTCATATTATTCCTCGTTGCAATTTACTAAGCTTCATCTTCTGCGATGGTCAAACATATTCGCATACAATTCTAATTATTACAAACTTAAAACAATCGTTTTCTTAGATTTCTATTACTTTTACACACACGATTTCTTCGCTTTTCAGTCATTTGTTTTCAGACATCTATCTTTCTCTATTTCGAAGCTTCTACTCACGTTAATGAATAATTATAACTGTTCAAATTCTCTGGTTTGCAACCGAATAATTGCTAATACATGCAGCATTTTGCACACGTGTCTGATCGCTTTGTGGTCGCGGCGCAGAAGACGCTATCTTGCCCTTTTCATTTTATGATTTTTACCTAATCACCATGGTAACTAAATATTCTAGTCTACAGACGTGTGCAAATTATTAGACTCAATGGTGAAATTTTTAACATATACCGTTTATTTTCTATTTATTTAACAGAAATAATATTAAAAACTATTTTTTCAACTCTTAGTATTTTTTATGCATTCCTTTATCATTTATTACCATTTTGATGCGTGGAAGGGTGGAGCACTTTTCCTTTATTTCTTTATCTCTGTGCCAAATGCTTATCAGGCTCTCAATAAGCCCAACTTTTGTTGCTATTTTCAATTTTTTCAGTCTCTGTTTAACAATACCCCACAGATTCTCTATTAGATTTAAATCAGGGCTAATCCCCGGCCATGGTAGTACTTTTACATTGTTTTCTTTGAGGAACTGGTTTACAGATTTTGCTCTATGGCAGGGAGCACTGTCATGCATAAACACAAAATCACCATTTGGAAACCATTCTTTAGTATGCGGAAATATTCTTGTCTCTATACACTTTAATACTGTTTCTGCTCCATAGATCCCACAACTATGTATAATCTTCCAGGTACGTCTACAGACATACAGCTCCAGATCATTTTTGATGTTGGGTGCTTTACTCTTTGATCGATACACTGAGGGGAAAATGATTCTTTATTTGTCCTTATATATTGGCTGCTCTCTTCACATACTTCAAACATGGATTTATCTAAGAAAATTACCTGAAACAATAAAAACCTCTATTAACATTAAACAGTTTTAAAATTGCTCAGAGATAGTATAACAAACAGTGGATAAACAGACATGAAGAAAATGGCTGCTCTTAATTCAGAGCTACCACCATAAATCTATAAGCAAAAGAAAAATACCCCAGCTATTATTATGAGAGAAATTTCATTTAATATGCTTCATATTATAGCAAAGTAAAGAATTACGACAAATTGAAGTAGGTTACGGCGGTAAATAACTATTATTTTGAATGTTAAACTGAAGCAAAGTAAAAAAAAAAAAAAAAAAAAAAAAAAAAAAAAAAAAAAATAAGTAAAAGAAATGAATGAGTCTAATATTTCGCACACGTCTGTACATCACTTTTTCCTGTGGCCAATACATTAATTTTGAAATACATAATTTTCTAATTTTCCAAATATAAAATCCTAAAAACAATGTACTTTTATAATTTTATCTTTCTATTTAATTTAACATATTTAACATTTATCTAGATTGGATATTAACATTCATCTTCACCTGTTTGTGACCTAGTATATTATATTCAACCATGGCCATCTATAGCTCATTAATTCAAAACAAAACTCCCATCGTTTTAAACACATCAATATGAATCATAAATAAGCCCAACCAATATCGCTCTGGCGATATAACATATTAACATCTGTATCACAAATTAACCTAAACTCTATTCATTTAAAATTTGTAGTATCTTTATCATTTTATAAAAGCATTATTCATATTGCAACACCAGAATATATCTTCCGACCTTTGAACATTTGTCTGTCGATCTGGTTTCTTCTGTTGGTAACAAAACATACAGTCGTTAATTTCCAAAGCTAGGATTAGGATTAGAAATACTACGGAGGGGACTCGGCTTCGAAATCTGTGGTTTATTTTACCTAAGTCGTAAGTGGGGCATCCCCAGGAGGAAGGATGGGTTGAGAGGAGACAGAGGGATTACCCAGGGAGTTACGACAGTGTAGAAGACAGGGTCCCTACTGTTTACCAGTTGGAGACTCATCAGGCAGGCCAGTACAACCGGCATCTCATCCACCCTGGTTTGGAAACGGCCCAGGTTCGGCCTGGAGACCGGAAACCTACCGTAGGAGAAAGTGTTTACCAGGAGCATATCACCTTGCCCTGCAGCGCCGAGACACTGGCCTACACTTCTACGCTGAGACCACCACATGAGAGATGATGTGAAATAATAATGGAGATGTAATTAACCTACCCAGAATTTGCCTGTCGACCCGGAAAACCTTCGAAAAATCCCATGGATCGGTAGTTCGGCCACGGGAATTGAACCCGGGCTTTCCGAATGCAGGCCACAGTCGAAACCTCCTGAGCCATCCCGTTGGTTTCCAAACTACACTGACTTTGATTTTTAAACAGTCTTGTAAATAAGTTTTCCTGGATAAGCTCTTAATTAATACCAGTATTAAACCTAAGTTTTTAAGTAAATCTTTCCCAGTTTCCACTGAACATTTAACAGCAACTCTAAAACCTGAAAACAAACAACTGAATTTGTAAAAACGTCGCATCATATTTTCACTTTACTTCTCTCTAGAAGAGATTTCGTAATCAATTCCTAGCTGTCTTCACACGAGAATGATTATGTTTATCACCCTACGCATGAGAAGTGCGAGAAACACGTGCTCTACCGACTTGAGTGAGTCAGCAAACAGTTGAGAAAGTGTCCCGTCTGGACCATCTTCGGTCACGAGAGAAACTCGTCCGGAAAAAGAAACAAGAAACGCGGGGTAATTCGCATTAATGCCAAAATGTGTTAGTAGGTGATGATTACTGACAGCATCAGATTGACCCTAAGGCGCAACCTGTCAAGAGCTGACGTCGTCTTACGCTCAGAAGTTCCTTTGTACTCTATAGATGGCAGTAGTATAGTTTCTTTCTTCTGAACTTGGAGAGAAAATACCGAAATAGCAGTATAGGAAACATGATACAGTATTGGAATTAACTTTTTTTTTGATGAGGAATCCTTTAATATACCAAATAATTATGAATTCGTAAAGCTCATCAATGTGGTGGACAAAAGTCTGTATTTTGTTTAACGAGGAGTCTACACTTCATTATTTTTACCTATGAAACAAATGCCTTCATTAGTGCTTTAAGAGAAATTGGTTATGAAGCCGAGGTTGTTTCCAGTACAGCTCATTGGTGTTCTACGTGCCATTTTACTGAGACAGCTTGACTCCTAATTTTTGAAACTCGGGATTTCTTCGTGCTATTTCGGAACATTCCTTTCACATTTCATTGGTAAAACTAACTTTTTATAGTATGCTTATACGATTACAAGACATTCAGTTTTGATACTCATGTATCCAAAATATCCATCTCCCCCAATCCATGACGGATTTTGCCTTTTGCCCCACAAAGTCACATTATTTTTCCTATCACCGTTAAGAGAGCTAGGTATCAACCAATTAATTTAATTTAATTTATACTGCTGGATAATATAACAATGGTAGTTCTACTGTAGGTATTAATACGTCCTCCAACGTTAAGTCATATCGGACGATGAATGATGTTGGTGAAATGATGCTGAAATGAGTCCGGGGTTCATGGGGCTTGGAGCTACCCGACATTCGTCTTTAAGGATAAGGGGAAACCCCCGAAAAAACCTTATCCAGTTAACTCACCCTGACGGAGATTCGAAGTCGGATATACGAGTATAATGTTATATCTTTTATTTACAAAATTACACCAAGTAATATAAGACTTCTGACCTTACTAGGAGGGTCAGGGCGTCTAATTATATTTATCTAGAATATATAATTAATAAAATTTGAATTTAAAGACAATATCACAATGATTTGGTCAGAAAATATTAAATTCTCTAACAAAATCTAAAACATATTAATTAAGATTAATGTAGTTCGACTTATTCAGTATTACCAAACGATGAAAAGGAAGTCCAGAAGTTATAGTTATTTCAATGTTTCTTATTATGAGGGTCGGCTGATAAGTCCCGGGCCTCACAATAAAAATAGAAACGCTTATTTTTTTTCCGTTTATTTGTCAACATAATCTCCAGAATGGTTAATGCATGTCATATCAGTGTTCTAATTTAATTAAATCATCTCTGTAGTGCGTTTTATCACGGTCCTCAAAATAGCTGTTTACGTCATCAATGACCTCCTCGTTGCTGTGAAATCTTCGTCCTCCTAGAAATTTTTTGAGGTTCGGGAACAGGTGATAGTTACTGGGTGCTAGATCTGGTGAAAAGGGTGGCATTCCAAGCAGTTCGAAGTTTAATTTGGACATTTTGCCCATTGCAATGACTGAACGATGGGCTAGAGATTTGTCGTGACAAAACAACGTTTTTCCTTTGCTAAATGAGGTCTTTTTCTCTTCATCTCAGCACTCAAACCTTGTAGTAAGATTACGTAGTAGTCACTGGTGATACCTTTAACCTTTTACAAGTAATCAATAAAAGCAATTCCAGAAAACACTCGCCATAACCTTGTTAGCTGACAAAATTGACTTTGCCTTTTTTGGAGTTGGTTCACATAACGCAGTCCACTGTTTTGACTGTGTTTTAGTTTCTGGAAAGTAATTATGTATCCAAGTTTCATCCATGGTAATAATTTGTCTAAAAAATTCGTTGGAATATTTACGGTAGAGCTCCAAAAGTTGCACAGCATGACGAATGTCAGGTACCTCTAAGCTCCATGGATCCCGGACCCATTTGAGCATCATTTCACCCATTTCATTCATCGTCCGATATGACGCAAGCTTGGAGGACGTAAGTTACAAAAAAAAAAAAACCATTGCTCGTTTTCCCAAATCCTCCATTTTCGTGAAACCTCTACACTTGTGTTCTTTAAAATGCTGTCATTCAAAAGCTGAACAAGCTATTCACCTGTAACTATGATGCTATCCATCCAATTGGCCCAGTGGCGCCATCTCTATGTGAGTCCCGGGAATTATCAGCTGACCCTCGTATAACAGAATTGTTTTGAATTCCCCCTCCCATTTTAAGTTTTGATTGTTAGTCAATTATATTATGTAACTAATCCTTGTTTCACATAAGCTTGCCCCGTATCTCTTAACGGTCACGTTACCTTATCACATCTCATTGGCTGCTGTTGTGGTGCAGACTGTTGTGCGGTAAAAATTAGTTCGTTATTTAACATGCTGATATGTCTTTATATGTTGGAAGAGAATTGTCAAATTTATATTTTCGTAACTGTTTTAATTGAATATATTACGCCACAGAGTTGATTTATCTGAAATGCATGTTAATTCTTAAACGAAGTAAAGAGGAGGTTCCTTTGCTCTCAAGCACATGGCACGATAGCACGTGAATTAGCAGTAGTGATGACATATTTGTTTATATGACTTTAATCACTGACCTTGTTTTGAACTGGATTAGTCATATATCGCCATTCGACGGTGTGCTATACCTAGTGCGAGAGCTAAATTGTTTTATTGATCGTTTATTGCGCGTGTACTTATATGTATAATGGCAGAGTCTACCGCCAGGTTTTCGCTGAAGTATCGCAAGGGAAAACCTTTACAAAGCGGCGAAAAACGAATTGTGGTGCATGTGTTTAATGCACTCACTGAGAAGAATCTGTCATTGTCAGTGAGAGAAGTCGAACAGCTGTGCCCTGAACTTACAGGTGTTAGATGCGTAGGAACATGAAATTGAGACAACAGGAAAACTTACCACTCCAGGGGCGATATTGCTGTGTGGCGAAGACGTTATTTAAGGACAATCAGACTGTACCGAGATACAAGTCGCAAAATATACTACCTTGACGAGACTTGGGTGAATGAAGAACACACAAGTATGGCGTGAGACGACTTTTAAGACTGAAAGACAAGCATTTTTGCAAGGTACGTGTGCTGGTTTAAAAAATCCCAGTGGAAAAGGCCGAAGGCCTTTCATTATAAACTTGTTCCAGTTTCATTGCTCATTCATTCAGTTTCAACTTGATCAGTTTCATTATAAACTTAATTATTTTTGCATGCCTTCATATTTTTATTTGTATGATTTTATCTATCTTCCTGACAATTATTATGACGTTTACTGCAGGTTTCAACGTGACTGGAAGGCACCGCCTATGGCCTATGGTGCGAAAGCGATAGCCAATTAGGATGATGGGGAAGGTAGTTGCACGCGGAGTGATACATGTCAGCGGGGCAATGTTATATGAAACAGAGATTAATTGTTTTTAGCGACTTATGGGAGTATGGCTGGCGACAGGGACTATACAAGAGAATGACCTAGTGATAAATGGTACAAAACAAAAGAATGACAGGCAGTAAAAAGTTTTTAATAAATTGATGCCTCTATACCATAAGGTGTATTTCAAACCATTTGATTTAGTTTTGTTTGACACAGGACATTTGATATATATTGTATTTACACATCGATATAGTATTAAAATATAATGTATAATAAAATATCTGTATTGCCCACGTTAATGTACTTCAATGTATTTTTTTTTTTCATAACTTTTAATTTCATCCAATGTGTTTCTCATAATTGCGTGGAGTTTATGTGTTTACGTCGAAGGCCTGGAACTCAACCAAGTAATATTCTTTCACAGCAAATTACTATCGTGTAAGAAGAGGAAGCATGGCCATTTTCTAACAGCTACAGAGCACGCTGAGTGGGCCACGATCCAATTATACCAGCTGTCTTTTATTTTTTTTAATGGATGCTAGGAATGGTGAAGTGAATGACATTAGTCACATGCGCATTTAGCATGTAGTCATGTACTTTGTAGACTATTATAACTTGGACAGTAGCAACAGTGTCAATACAAACAATATTACCAAACAACAGTTCTGTATTTATGAGTATTGCACTACACATCGCATTACTTGCGGCAGCACTTGCACAATTTTACTTTGAGTTCAAACTAAATAGATCAATTTGTGAAATTGTTATGTGCGCAAATGGAACTCTCATATGTTATTATAACCTAAATGCATTAACCATCTTTCTATTCTGTATCGGTGTCCATTCGAAAGTGCTGTTTCGGTGAGTTCCTGTCAGCAACGAAAAGAAAATTAAACTTTTTTTTCTTTTGTAATTTACGTGCTACGGTAAGTCATATCGGACGGTGAATGAATTGGGTGAAATGATGCTCACATGAGTCCAGGGTTCATGGAGCTTAGAGTCACCCGACATTCGTCTTGAAGGATAAGAGAAAACCCCGGAAAAATCTTATCCAGGTAACTCATCCTGGCCGAGATTCGAACTCGGGACCTCTTGAACGTGAGTCAGACATGCTACCATCTACGCTACCAAGGCGGGCGAAAACTAAACTTATTTCCAAAATGAAACGAATCTGTTGCTGATTTCAAAACTACTATGCACATGAAATAACTTGTATGTCGTACGGTACATTTAATACTTCCAAAGGCTATCTGCAACTGTTTTCTTCAAAGATTTAGATCAAATAGAAAGGCCTAGGAAAACATGGAGGGACCCATTTTAATTTTGTTTGGAGATGGAATGGGCCATTGGCTTAAGCTGTATAGAAGAAAAAAATGAAGGTGGATGATGATGGTGGATGAAAGTATCCAATCACAGACCAGAATACAAAAGAGTGATGCCTCAGCACTTAATATAAAAGTATTAAAATCTTCAGAACCGTATCAAGAATGTTTTGGGATTGACTGTTACTACAAAAGTTTATTTGACATAAATTGTATTTTATCGACATTAAAAGTTGTTTGTGATAAATTTCTATCTATATTTTAAGCTTTATCAGCAAGTGAATCTTACAGACTAATCACAGAAAGCGAACATGCTTTTCATTAGTCATGCATATGTTGCAAATACTTATTGGTTTATTTTTTCCCCAATCAAAATCTTAAAGAATATAAAATAGCACTTCCATGCGAAGTGAGTATGGGGAACGAATTTATTCAAAATATTTGTTGCTAAACTAAAATGATAAGCTGAGCCCGTATACACGATTTATGAACGAGGTAGCTTCACGGTAAGAAGGGCGAGTTGCATTTAGAAGATCACGGGTTCGGTTTCATCGAAGACCTTGAGTTTTGTGATTTTCCCTGGTCGTTAGGGGAAAGTTAGGGTGGTTTGTCATTCCACCACAATATGATTTCTAACATTTCAGGTGCACTTTATAGCGTTATTTCCGTCTGCACATGCTTTTATAAAATGAATTATTAAATATTATTAAGGAGTTACTAAAAATTAAGTATTTTATTGACTAGCAAATACTTGTAGTTTTTCCTAGTATTTGTAAAAATATATCAAGGGTAAGCCCTTGAAAATAGGTATAAAATGATATAAACCTCGAGATCTATCATCAATAAATATGGGCTGCTAGTTTTCGGTACGAATAACGGGACAATTTCCTCAAATCTGTTGCTACCCTTAGCTTCGGCAATAAATGTTATTGGCCTTCTCTTTGTGTAACGAGAGAAAGAGTTTACCGTTGCTCTCACAAAATTGTTTGAATGCCGTTAGTATATACAAGTTCAAAGAAGGAAGCAATTAAAACTAAAATGAAATAACCAATGGGAAGATGGGAATACTGGCTTGGGTTGGGACAATTTGGAGGCTTTTCATGATTGTAAAAAGTGCGTGTTGGGGTGAAATTTAGTCATTCTGACGAAGTTTCGGGCAGGGTTGGTGTCACACCAACCGGCGATATGTAATTTGCATCCAGTGAAGGGTGGGGTACATCCGACGATAATTTTGATAGTCACGCATTAACTTAAATATTTTAAAGCTTCGAGCAAGTGTTTACATTCCGCAAATGGTTCATAATTTAGTGAAAACTTGCAGAAATCCACGTACGTAAGAACGCCGACACAAAAGGGTTATACAAGTTTATTTTACGAAGAACCCTGAGAAAACACCAATTCCTTCTCCTACCACAGCACCAACGTCATACCCACTAGCAGACGATACAGCTACTCGTAGAGGCAGACCCTGAGATCAGCCACAACATTGACAAATACGGCGAAGGACAACAGGTCGTCACTTCGACAACCGGAGGAACGAGGAATCCTCAAGACAACGCGACAACTTCTAGGTGAATAGCGGGCAGATATCGCTGAGTTTGTTCAATACAAAGAATACTTAGTTTTTCTGTGGTTAGTAGAGGGCTGGTTGGTGGGGGTGTGTAGCAGTTCGGCACATTAGCAATTGGGCACACAGATAATTATCTAGGTTTCAGGGAGGGAGGGAGTTGTTTTTCCGGTATAATTGTTAAGGTCACAGGTGACAAAAGGTCACCTAGGTTAAGGTTAGGGACAAAGGCTGTACATTCAAAAGCTATATCAAACAATATAGCCAAATATACAACATCCACGCCGATCTTGGAAGTACAGGTCATGAAACATGTCATGCCGGTGGTATACGCTCTTCTTCCAAATACAAAAAGGAGACTTACAGCAAGCTGTTCAACGCAATTTAAGAGATGATTCCAGACTGGAACCCCAAGAAAGTAATTGAAGATTTTGAACCTGGCGCTATTCAAGCTTTGAAGTATATGTTTCCAAATCTACAATTCTGGTTACAACAATCATTTCAATCAGTGTATTTGGAGAAAGGAGTAAGAATTAGGACTGACACGTAACGCGACTACATTCAAAATGAGGAAATTAAACTTTATATACGGATGTGTTCTGCACGAGCTCATCTTCTGCTTAATAAAATTGATGATGGTTGGCCCATTATACAAGAAAACTCAGAAAATGAGTAATTAATTTAGTACTACTACTAATACTTCGTGGAACAGTCAATACCAACAGAATATGATATGGAACTGTTGTGGAAAATATCAGAGAATCAACAATGCTGTCGAAGGTTGGAACCACCGGTTCAACAAAATCGTGCAAAGATTTAAGAAAATGTCTGAAAATTCTGCCTATGTGCATACATTAAATTAATGACAAATTCTGTTTTATACTAATAAACTTAAATATTGAAGAAATATGACGAATTCTTTCTGAATTAGCTTGTAAATTATTGACAAATTCTGTTTTATACGAATGAACTTAAATAATGAAGAACTGTAACGAATTCTTTCTGAATCAGCTTGTAAATAAATGTAAGTTAAATGATGAACCAAGAAAACACAAAACCCATTGACGAGATCCAGCAGAACGAAGAAAGTGCAATAGTTACAATAACAAAAATATAAATTTTTGGTGTGCGATAAGAGTTCGCCTCCACGTGGTGTGCCCCGGAAAAAGTATGCTTGGCTAAGAATTTCTTAAAACAGATTTTTCTACTAAATAATACAAATCACCATGAGCAATTAACACTCCTGTGCCTCTCTTAATCCCCAGTACTTGAAATCGGTTTTGCTGGTTGATCCTTGTGCCCCATTGCTAATGTGCCCAATTGCTACAGATTCGATGTGTCGTTCATCGTTCTCTCTAAGCACCGATACATATTTTTAAATCATAAACAGTTAAGAACTTAGGTGCATTACCTGCGGTGATTAGTCTCCTTTCATTCATACCTTCCTGTCGGGGGGTTAGTACGCACAATAGATCTCCCGTGGCTCGGAGTGTGTGAGATGTCCCTTATTAAATTTAAGACAAAAAGGGAAGATAAGAGAAAAGAAGGTTGCACGTTGTTTACTTATAAACAAAACTCTTCACGAATGAAGACGCGTATGTATTGTTTTCACTGAAGAGTGGAAGTCTCACAATTCTATTGGTTTAACTTTCAGCTCCTGATACAGATGACAAACACACTGTTATACACTGTGTTCGTCACACACATGACGATCTGTGGACAATGGTGTCATGGTCTGTGCACCTTCACGTGAAACTATAAATGTATATCACCTCAAACGCGTATACTACTGCAAGAAGTGCTCTCAGCCAGTTAGGATGTATTGTCTCCACAAGGTAAGATTATTCAGTACAATATGTAATAGCAGGTTCTTTATTAATGTATTCAATATAAAGACAATATCAAAATCATTGTACAATCTCACGCTAGGGTTTCAAGTTTCAAAATGTTACGCTGCCCTTACATCTGATATATTTTCAGTTAAATAGCCGTCTCTTCCTCTATGAAAAAACTAGATATCTTTGAAAACGATTAACGTCTCATTTGTAGCATTATTAATAGCTATTGCATGAGTATTAAATTTTGGTAGATGAAATTATATCGATTATTTGGATTGTATAATAAATGAATTTGAATTATGTTTAATTTCACAGTTTTCGGAAATAAAAAAATATTTTTATTTCCCCACCATGTGCTTACAGTAATTAGAAGCTAAAAAAACATTTTTATAAAATGTTCTGTGAATGTTTCTGAAAGCAGTATAACTCGAAAATGAAAAATCTGTTAAATACTAAACTTCCACTTCTTCCAAGGATACCAGAAGATTTAAAGAAAATCCTGCACTCCAAACGGCCCTTTCTATGAAAAGCTTTTGAGTATTTTAATTTTTTAAATGTGATTCTAATAATTTTGATAAAATACCAAATGTTTAACATATTTTCATGTTAAAAGAAACGTAAAATTTGTATTTTCGAGAATGTCCTCATTCGGTATGAATTTTGTATAAGTAGTAAAACATAAGAAGTAGAAAAATGTTACAACATAAAGATTTAGATCTCGTCGAGTTAAACACACAACTTATGCCAAATAGATTTATTTTTAGGAATGAACTTTTTTTTCGAGATTTTCCTTGTTATTTGTGTAAATTTTCAGTGCCTTTACTCTTCTCGCTGTTCATTTTTATCTCTTGGCGATACAAGGAGAATGGAACCACAAAGCATCTAGTTCTTAAAAAATTTGACGATCGCTTAAAGCCTACACCATTTCTTTATTCCATTGCAACTACAAAAATTTGGCAATAAGATAATGCTTACCTCAGTTTACATGAAGAATATAGAGGAATAAGCATTTGAATGAATTATTCTTTATATAAAAGTAGAGTTGTGAGTAGGAAACATCAGATTTTTTAATTTACTTCGCGCTGTTCTTAATATACTTGTAGGTTGGTAGAATAGATTCCGTTGCACAATTTTAGCAACTATATAGGAGCCAATACAGTCATTTGTTTTATGTTTATATGCCTGCCTTGAACACTTCTTGTGTGTTTTTCTGCTAAACATAATTCATGTAACACTTCAAAGGCTTAAAATGCCGAACAGCACAAATGGACATCTCAAAAATCCTTATTCATACGCGAATTTAATTTGACAAAAAGTGTAATTTTAAAGCAATTGCATCTCTTTGTTAGTATAATCATTTTTTTCCCTCCCGCTCGTCAATACTGACGTTAGGAGGCGCTTTGGTTCCCTCAGAGAGAGGGAGCCGAAGCATCTTACCTTAGAGATGAAACCAGGGTGAGGGGTCGGTCCAACACTTGAGATGAATGAATGATGCAGCAATTGGTGGAATGATGGTGGGGGAAACCGGAGGACCCGGAGGAAACCCACCCCTGCGCTATGTTGTCTACCACAAATCCCAATTTGCGGTCACCTGGGATCGAACCCGGGCTGCCTAGTTGAGAGCCAGGAGGTTTAACCACTCAGCCATGGCGCGGACATAGTATACTAAATAAAAAAAGAAAATGTTATAGCCAACAATGTGAGAGAATCAAAGTAAACAAGAATATTCTCCATAAATGTTTGCGAGGGATTACTTGAGAATCTAGGCCTGACATCTAATTCGTTTGGTATTTATGTTCGTTTTTCAGTTATTTTGCTAAAACATACATTCTTCAGAAAACATTAGTTTATGTTAACCGAAATAAACGATTGCATAAATAGTCTAAAAACACTTTCATTGTAGACAAGGAGGATAGCATATGCAACATTCTGTCTTTAAAAGGTAGTGGCATTATATTCTATACTCTAGGTTTGAAATTGCAGAAAGGAATTTTGACTTACTTAAATCCCACCCAAAATGTTAGAAGGAGCAACAAATATGTTGGAAATAATTATTGTCACAAACATTATTGGAGTAAAGCTTCAATGAGATCTTATATTTTCGTATACATAGTAAGTTTGTGACTTAATTTTGTTATAGTAAATGAATTTCTGTTATCAGAATAATGACTACATTGGCTTATTTAGTCTCAAATATTTTATATTATTTTGACGCTAAGCTTTTAATTAAAAATAGGTTTGCTTCCATCATTAAGTATATGATTTCAGTATGAACGTCTGAGAACCAAAAGATATTTCCTCTATAGCCTATATTTCAATATATTGTACTTATGACTACTAGACCTTAAATTTTAAATTATTTGTGGACACAGTGAAAATATTTACATTCTTTATGTAAAAAACTGAAGATGCTGACAGTGAAATAAACTAAGTATTAAGAATAACTAAGCACTATAGCAACACAACTTCACTGTTTCTTATTATTATGCAGTTTATATTATCACTTATTATTAATTACTTATTAATCATAAGTAATAGTGAATATGTGTCGCTATAGTGTTTTGTTATTCTTAATATTTAGATTCTATTTGGTCATAAATTGGACAGAATTAATGCTGCACATTAAAAGATTTCTGGAATAGCACTTTTTTGTGTAATTTACGACCTCCAGTAAGTCATATCGGTTGATGAATGGAATGGGTGAAATGATGCTTAAATTAGCCCAGGGTCCATAGAGCCTAGAGTTACCCGACATTCGTCTTTCAGGATAAGGGAAAACCCTGGAAAAACCTTATCCAGGTAACTCACTCTGACCGAGATTCGAACTCGGGACCTCTTCAACGTGAGGCAGACACGCTACCACTACACTACCGAGGCGGGCCTGGAGTACTGTCCTCCACAGGAGAGTAAGTCTCCGAGGCCTGAGACGCAGAGGGGTTGGCGAAGTATCCCACACCCTTCCTGGACAGGTTTATGAGACCCCATGTCAGTACAGTTACAGACCATTCAAAACCATTCATATAAGGGCGCTCAACTTCGGCGGTCATCAGCGCCCTTTAAAAAACTAGTCATGGCAAAAGCCAGATATAGAACTTTCCAAAAACTATACAAGTGTAACAAAACCTATTAAAATACACGTACATAAAAAACATCAATCAAAACCTACCAAAAACCTCGTTCACCAAATCCCAAACCTTCTCCCTTCTCCACGGGTCTCCACGCACGGCCTACACGTGGGTGGGCCTGTTGACCGTCTCCCTCAACCACGAAGAGGAGCCCACACGAGGGAGACTGTTGGCTCGGGACCCCGGGTGCGCCAAACCCGTACCTACCGAAGTCAGGTAGGTTAGCTCGGTCAGGGTTAGCTACCCGGATAAGGTTTTCTCAGGAGTTCTCCCTTATCCTTAAAGACGAATGTCGGGTAGCTCTAAGCTCCATGGACCCTGGATACATTTGAGCATCATTTCACCCATCTCATTCACCGTCCGATATGACTTAACGTTGGAAGACGTAAAATTTAAAAAAAAGAACCTGATGGCTTCTGCTTTGGTGAATGAATCTTCTCGGTTTTAGTGTACAGAGTGAATAGGGCGTACGTTTTTAACGGTTGTGCTCCTTGTGTAGCAGGCGCTCTCTGCCACACATTCGCTGTCCTTATCCCACTGTGAAAGACAGCGCATTCCTTTCAGTGACCTTATTTGCGTTGCTGAACAGTAGCATATATAAATCGAAATTTATGCACTTCTCACGCTATGTATTTCTACTCCGGACGTTAATAAAATGTATTTAATCGTCCGATTATTGTTGTACGTGTAAATTGTTTCATGCAATATAATGATACTTAATAGTCTAATTGTACATTTACTTAGATTTAGTTCATGTCACATTTAAATATGTCTTTCGGTGTAAGCATCCATGTGGCCTTTAGTTGCTGACTTGCTCAACGCTACCAGGCATTCACTAATCGATCGTACAGACTAGATCGCCCAAACTTGATACTGCATTTGAGTGGCTGACAGTAGTGATCACTTTTATTTTCGTGTAAGCCTTTCTTTTATTCACCATCGTTGAAAAATATTGCTAAATCATTCACAAATCAACCTCAAATACAAATAAAAATTTATATAACTTCCTATATACTTTCTTACTCTTAGTAACAAATACATAATATCAAAGGGTAGTTTAAAACAAAATATTAGTTTTGGAAGTTAAGAATTTCTTTCCTTTTAAGTTTTAAAAATAAGAGTGTGCAATATACATGCCCTAAGTGCCACTTACTGCACTTGCACATAATTATAGTGTTTATTTTATAAATATATTAAAACACATTTTGTTTTCTATTAGGTTTCAGTTGCACTGTGTATGTTCTTCATATCCATCGAGGCAGCCATTCATATGAGCAATCATCAAGTAAGTTGTTTCAGAATATCTTCTATTTATTATAAGATTCTTAGTTTCTGTATCACACGCTTGTAAAAAGTAGATTGCATTCCTCTGAAAAATAGTATTCATTGACAGGTGGCACAAAAATAAAGTTTGTTTTAACAATTTGTTAAATTTTATCTCTAGCCCATCTCAGTAGCGTAGATGGTAGCGTGTCTACCTCACGTTCAAAAGGTCCCTAGTTCAAATCTCGGTCAGGGTGAGTTCCCTGATAAGGTTTTTTCCCGGGAGTTTCACTTATCCTGAAAGACGAATGTCGGGTAACTCTGAGCTCTAAGGACTCCGGGCTCATTTGAGCATCTCATTTCACCCATTTCACTCACTGTCCGATGTGACAACGTTGGAGGAAGTAAATTACAAAGAAAAAATATTATCTCTATTATCTATAAGCGGCTACATGATGAGAATAAGGTAAAGAAAGCAATGGAAGACAGAAATATTATGCCTTGTTTATCAGCAAGCACAAGACGGAATGCGACTTGCGGCATACCACCAAACAGTACGGTACGCAAGTACCACTCGCATAGATGCGGTCGATGTGCACAGTTCATTCACCAGGTGAGTACTACCACTATTACAACAGATGAAGAAAATCACATTCATTATTCGAAAGAATATCTGCCCCGTGGGTATGAATGTAATAATCTACGTAATGCTACCCACACCAGTACAACATGGCTGAGCCCACTAGTGGTCTACCGGGAAAATTTAATGAGTCAATTGGAGAATTTAATATCACGACGGCACATTGGCTATGGTAACTCAGTGGATAAGAGCGACTGGATGGAAACTAGGATATCCATGATTCAAATCCCGGCCGTGGCATTGAATTTTTCAGTTTGTTTCTAACTATCCAAAACCAAAGCAGATACACGGCTAGTGTATTTAAAGAATTAATTTTTATATTTAAAGAGATTAATTCCATCAACAAATTTAAGAATAAGAGTAAAAAGATACATAAAAAACCCTGGTATTTAAGTACTTACAATGATAACTCGCTACAAAAAAGGTGTATCTCGAATATGTGAGCCCACTAGTGGTCTACCGGGAAAATTTAATGAGTCAATTGGGAATTTAATGCAGAGGTGCCCAAACGGAGCTCTTATGAGCTAGTGACGTCACGCTGTCGTTTTACCCCAACCCGTTTATTTTGTGTTTGTGGTGGTGCCAGGCACATTTCCCCTCCACTCAGCCAGTCAGCGACGACTCTCGCAATGACAGCCAAACGTCCAGCATTCCAAAACGAATGAGTCAAAGTTTTTTTCTTTTTTTCTTTTTTTAAAGATGTAGTAAGTATGCAAATGTAAAATATTTATGTATTCATTATAAGGTGTCATACAAATGACTTGTTTCCTAATTTACACTACTTATTATTATTGTAGGGCTATCAAATTCCGCGACTAACTGAAAAAAATGGCTGCGAGATCTTGCTTTTGCGACCGTTCTAATTCACCATCTTGATATCCTAAACACGAGCTTACAGAGATAAAAGCATATACGCTACGTTAGTTGACACAGTGAACAAATTTATGGAAAAGTCAAATGGAAATTGGGACATATCATTTTCAGTCCTTAGAATCAATTTTTGCTATAAATGTCCATCTGTTAACAAAATATTTAAAAATTCTGAAGGGACTGTACAACACTTTCGAGTACAAATTTTGAGACCTGAAAACAATACAGGATAAAATCGGGATTTTAAAAAATCCATTTAATTTTGCCTGGAAAGACGCTCCTGGCGCACTGCAAATGGAATTAAATGCTTTACTGAATTCAACAGCCTTGAAATGTTCTCAGGAAAAAGGTTGCAACTTATTTAAATCTCTTCCCAATGAAACATTTCCCAGGTTGTGAATATTTGCTGCAAAGTTAATGTTGAACAGTCAGTATCTTAGTAAAATATCACAAGGTCATTTGGTTCTTCTTTTAAGACTCTGTTGTTCATCTTTGGAGGCAAACATTGCTGAGGTGGTTAAAAATAAACTGCGCCAAAACAGTCAGTAAAAAACCAGCGTTTAGGAGGCGCTGTTAATATTATTTCCATAAAAAACAATAGTAGAAGTAACTGAAGTAGCCGGCACTGTTAAAAGCAACGTTAGCGAGGTCTATGACTGTTATCAGTAAATGCATTACGTCATAGCTGCGCGAAATGTGGGTGGAGGTAAGAACACCTTCCCCTTTTGCGGTTAGCCCTGGGCACATCTGATTTAATGTCACGACTGCACGTGGGCCACCTACTTCGTACTTTAGACGAGGTGAAGGAGGCCACCCAGGCTTCGCAGCACGGTACTCTGGAGAGTGCCGCAGTTCAGACACGCTGGACTACTGCAAGGCCAAGTTGGAGAAAATAGTAGACTACATCAACGACACTCGCCTTTTCACGCCAGCTAAGCTCTAGGGTGCTCTCAGAATGCATCAGAACTCCATCACTGACATCAGAGACCTCGCAAGGGCACTGGCACCCATGCAAAGGTCCCCTCCGGCCCGCAGAGACAACCGCACCCGGTGGACGCCACCACCTGATCTGCCACGCCGATACCCTACGTTAGATACAGGTCTCACGAGACCTACATCGATCACCACGGAGCAATATAGGAAAAACGCCACCTTTTGAAAGGAACGGTGGGCGTCAGGGCCCAGTGGTCATGACGTATATCCCCCTCAACACTCCGTGCGGTTCGCCGCAGTCACCAACGCTACTCTTGAATCTGGGTGCCACGAGCGGAACCAGCTAACTTCACCAGGGCTACAGCCCTAGTTAGTGGAAGGTTTTCTTTAGTAGGTATTCCGCACTGGTGACCTTACCGGAAGCGGCGACTCCTATGTCACCAACCCACTGGCTTGGTGTAGGTAAATCCATTTTTTCCTTCCACGTAAAATAAAATAAAAAAGGGGCCATGGTAGCTCCATGGATAAGAGCAACTGGACGGAAACCAGGAGATCCGTGATTCAAATCTCGGTCCGTGGCATTGAATTTATAGGTTTGAATCTAACTATTCAAAACCTTAACAAACCTGACAATGAAGAGAACGAGGAAAGCGACAAGAAGCCCACCAACGACGTTTTGGAAAGTTCTATCTTACTGAAGTCACCGAACAATACCAAAAGATTACAGTGACAGCATTACACAAGTACAGGTCATGAATGAAGTTTGGGTATGTTCAGTGCGGCAGAAAGGGGAACTGTTCCCAGTCACCTGCGCCTTCTAAACTTCTACCTACAGCTAGTTCAGTTTCTAATCGTTTGTAACCTGAATCGCTGTGTTTTTAGAGAGGGGAAGATAAAGGAGGGGCTCCTGTAACCACGACAGAGTATCGCACGTGTCTGGCCTTTTGTGCTTCTACAGCAACAGTTAGCAGGGATGAGGAGAGAAATTTGGAGGGTGACAAATGTGTGCAAGCATAGGTAGAGTCCCTAATCTTCTCATTTTAAACTCGTTCGACAGGTCACCTAACAGCTCCTAACCCCTAGGGCTTCCCCAAAAGAGAAGTCCGCTCGACAGCACACAAAGGCTGATCCTAACTGAACAGACATGCCGAACACCGTCCTACAATTCTGAAATAGCTGGCAATCAAGGAAAGGAGGAGCGGAAATCTTTTGGTTCAAGAAGAACCATTTCAGGGGACCTATAGGTGTGAATGGGCGGTCTTCCAAATGTGAGTCTTTCACCTTACATCTCACTCGGTATTAGATACGAACATATCTCTTTCACTTTTTATAAAACTGGTGGTTCATAAGTGGACAAGATAAAACATATAAACTGGAAAAGGCAACAAGCTAGCACTTTCCCAGTAAATTTTTATTCCCACAAACAATTTCAAGTTACTGAGCGTAACTAACCCCATTATGTTTATGACTTTATATTTAAGTACTGCATGAAATAATACAATAATGAAATAGTCTAAAACCTTAGTTTTCTAGGTCATAAGTTTATTTTACATATATAGGTAGATATTCTTATGTTTTGTAAAAGTTATAGAAACATAATAAGGTTTAATTAAAAGCCTGAATTGGAATTTTTAAGGATTGTTAGCATTCATTCGAGAACTACAATGCAATATTTCTAAAACTGAACATGAGTATTTGTTTGATTAGCATTTATATGAACAAAGTTCATTGTCATACTCCCATCACAAAGGATTTAGAAGTAATAACATGAAAGTAAATGTAAAGCTTCAAAATACAACATTTTAAAAGTGGTATTATGGATCATTTAGTCTTTACAGGAAAGTGAGGCAATAACGCGTTTCTCAATCTACTTTCCCAGGTTTGTATCTCATTGAGAATCCTACCTGTGGCTTTTAGCGATAAAACTAGAATCTGCCCGAGGTTTAAGTTATTGTTTTATCTGATATTTGTTGATGATCCTCAGGGTCGGCCGAAGTACGCGTTTGACTACACGGTGTCCGACCCGCTGACTGCTGATATCAAGAGCCAATGGGAGACCAGAGACGGAGACCTGGTGCGAGGAGAATACAGCGTGCTGGATCCCGATGGTATCTTGAGGACTGTGTCATACATGGCCGACAGTCATTCTGGCTTTAAGGCTACCATCAGGAGAACCAAATACAGGCCACCAGTTCCTTTTGGAAGACATAACCTTTTCTGATCCATGTACTGGGTGCTGTACCTCGAGGACTGTGTCACTCTGACTTTAAGTCTTTCATCAGGAGCCACCAGCTGCTCTTGAAAGTCACAACCATTTCTGATTGGATATGAAGAGCGTGCTGGATTTCGATGGTGTCTTGGGGACTCCTGATACATGTCAGTCACTTTGCCTAACACTACATATCGTCAGGAAAATCAAGTGCAGACCATAACAAAACCTCTTCTGATTGGATGTCCATAGCGAGTCATCTATCATGAAGAGGATTGCATCTTTTGTAATGTAAACTGAAAATCTCACGGTATAACGATGGTCATTAATAATTATAACAACATTACAAGGACTGACTACCATTTAATCAGTTGAAGAATATAAGGACAGAATTTCCCAATTTTTGTAATTTTTATTTATTAAATTCGACATTTGTACAATGTTTTATGATGCTAAGCTTGTAATCTTGAGGAACGATAACACAGGCTTATTGCAGAGCGATATGCAAACCATTGCTCTGACTTGAAACAACACAGGTGCCGTAAGACATTGTTGTTGCATGTCAAAAGGCGAGTAAGTACATTTTGTTGCTGCTAAAGATCACAAGCTTAGCGATAATACACAAAATTTAAAGTTAGTGTGAACAGTAACTATCAAATACAGCATGTCCATTTTCCTGTCATTATTATGTGAGCATTGATAGTTTTCTTATTGTCATCGGTACTACACAACAAATGCGATGTTGGGGATGCCAAACACAAAACCTTCTAAGAATACTAGATTCTGATGCAAGTTCTTTTCACATCAACGCCACTTTAATGCATGCTACCGACCAAGGGTTGTCAACATTGATACACCTTATTTTTACGTTGTAAATTTTGAAGCAGTGTGGCATATTCTCAGAGTAGAGCAAAGAGTTTCGTCAAAGGATATGCGTGGATATGTATGGGAGTAAGGATAGTTCTAATGACACTGTAATGCAAGTTTCAGACTGGTTTAATGACTGCTTCTTTTTATCATCACATCAAACTCGAAATTCCCGACCAAGGGTTACCAATATATCACTGTTCAGAGTTACCGTATGTCAAATGCATATTACGTGATAACACTTAATTCGTTATTTACGTAGGAACCGATAGATACCTTCTCTCTCCGGTTCTGGTCTGCCTTCGCCGAAGGCAGAACCAGAGATGTTTCTTAATGGCCCGCCAACCACGTTCTGCCTGTCCTCACTGCAGCTGCGTTTGACTTTAACCTTTCGAAGCTTCTTTATTCACACCAAAACTCCTTTTGTGACTATTTTGTTCATTGTGATTATTAGTCTCGGTCGTGCCATTATTTAGGGTCCGAACAATGCCTTTTCAAACGGAGTCAAGTGTTATACACTTAGAATCCCTTTTTCTCCCTTGTCTTCTGTTAAACGACTCAACCAACTGCACCTCTTTGTGTTGTAACAAATAAATTCTGTTTAGTTAACTCATGTGCAGTCGGCCGCTGCCTTTGACGCACCTTTATATTCGTTTTATAAGACAGACTTTCCTTCTCGCAGTCATTTCTGCAAGGTTGCCACCTTTCTCGATACGTCATGGGTATCGTACGAGGTTTCGTCAAAATAAATTATCGTATGTCCATTACTGCAAAACGTTCTTAGTTTTGACGATATATATCGCCAAGCTACAATTCTACTGGATTCCATAATAACCCTTAACTTATTCAAAGTGCGGTATTTGAAACCCAGCTCCTTTAGGAGACCACGCAAAGTGCAGTGCCCACATAAGGAAAATCACAAATTTCTTGCAAATGTGCAACCAATTCGTCTAAGGCGAGAGCTCTCCCTTTTGCATAGAATCTATAAATTTCTCGACCAATTAAATCGTATAAGAAATTATCTATCTTAGAGAAACTTTTCCTTTGTTTTCACACTTGATCGGCGTCTTTGGTATTCCTTTCGTCACAGTATTTCTTACTGTATTTCTGTTAATACCCAGAATTTATCATCAGGTTCATTGCACTACCCCTTACCAAGATTATTTTTCATCACATATTTATATGTGTTCAAAACAAGCGCTTTAATTTGCTTAGAAACATTTCCCGTTGGAACTTTGTTTTTTTAGGCTTTTCCAGTAATATAACTCGGCCCAGGTATTCACACTATTGTCTTAACTTTGATAATTTTCATGTGACTGAAATTTATCTACTACTTCACTTGCATTTGCCACTGCATTTCCCTCCCACGTTCTCCACATCGTGACACACAACGAATTGCTGCACATAATGAAACAGATCAACTGGAAGTTGGAACTTTGGCAACTGAGACTCCACGTGGAGTAGACATGCGGCTGTAACTTCGAGAAAATCAGGGTTGCTCTTGGTCCTCAATAGTGTTCCATTTCTGAAGTGTGGAGATAGATTTATGACGGTTATTAGTGGGCGGGAGGCTCAGGTTCCTTTGCCTCCGAGCTGCACACCGTTAACTAAACAGACTTTACAAAATGTTCATTTGAAATCCATTACGATTCTTTATCCATTGCATTCCTTAATTTCGGTATCAGTTCTCTGTTGGGATTTACTACCCTGGATGATTCCGGTATTACGATCTCTGGTCTCCGGGTCGATATAGTGAGCCGTTTCAAGATCACGGTGGGTGGAATGTTCAATATTAAACCGAGCTCTACTCCAAATGTCCGAAGACGCCGCTCTCTGACTCCAGGGAGACGATGGAGGACTCCGGAGTGCTTTCCATTGGGGCAATACCTAGGGTCTATAAAGCCTCCCCATCGGCAACAGCGTCCAGACGGGTGGAAGTGGATACGCCACTAACGCGCGTCATCCAGCAGGGAAGACTACCGAATAATCTCGACCTAGCACGCCTTCTACTTATTTTGCAGGCTAGTACCCTGGACTTCTTAGGCAACCCTCTACCCCTCCAGGCGGCCGAAGCCGGCCCGGAGGTATCCGATCTCCCGCGGGTGTCGGGAACATACTGCCCCCTCGAGGCCAAACCGATTCGAACAACTCCCCTTCTGGATGGGCTCGAATGTTCGGTCCGAGGTTCCTCTAGTAAAGTCAAAGGTACCACGAGTGGTAAGGGTCCGCAGCGCCCGCACCACGACAGCTGAAGGGGACGGATCCCCTCCCCTATGGAAGGTGGGTGGAATGTCGTTCATACTGGCCTGCCTGGGAATTTCCAATGAGTTAAATTTGGGGATCCCGCTCTCTGCACTCTCATGACTCCTTGGATTGGCCTCCCTCTATCTTTTCTCTCCCCATCCTTCCTCCCCGGGGGTGCCTCACTTGGAGCATAAGCACAATAGATTAAGCCTGGTGGACGTACAGAATTCCTTCCCAACCCATTCCATCCCATCCCCTGGATTTTTTAAATTTATTTATCGATCAGCAAGTATGCTTTACAGATTTTTGTTACAGAGAAGCATAGTAACAGAACACTTAACAATTCAGGTAGCCTTGAACGGCTCCTCTAATCAAAAATGGCAGGATAACTGTAATTAAAAACTTTTATGTCTGGGTCGTCTGTGCTGGAGAGGTCACTCAGGAGATCTTGTGGCAGTCTGTGCTTGAGGCAAATTGGTTGGCGAGTGCGAGCGCCGAGATTATAGGTAACAGCTCCAGGGACCTCCTGGAGATGGTAAAAGAAATGACGTGCCAGTCGTCGGATGTACTGATGTACGGGTAGAAGACCAAACTCATGATGACCATGCCCTGGATTGATTATCATCTCTATAACTCTTTAGAACACCACAAGAAACATGCATGACTTCAAGAGAAACAAGTGAATAAAAATGTATATCAGTACTGGATAGCTCATAAAATTAACAAAAGAAATTTTCAGGATTATTTTTATTTGCATAAACTGCTTGTTCAATAAAGCGTTCATTTTCCCATAGTAAGTTTTTGTTTACGGATAGTGGTGTATGCAAAGTTCGTTCTGAATTAAGACTTAAAACACTATTCCCAGAAAATTTGGCGTTGGTTTTATCTTCCATCCACAAATATAAAAAGTATTGCATTTTAATCAAAATCGTTAAGCTATGTTTAAGAAAATAAAGATTATACATATTAAATAGGGTGAGAAGATTTTTTTTTTTTTTTTGAAATGCTTCGTGATGTAACTTTATATAATCAAAATGTAAAGTTTGGTATATATACACGGTGTTCACTTTTATTCGTTATTTCCGGCCCTCCGATTGAGCAAGAATGACGTCATACTGGACTGCTAAGTCTATCTTCAAATCATAGTGCCCTCTACGGAGCAGAAGCCATAATTTTTGCAGAACAGTAAACAAGATAAGTCAGAATATAGCGCTCTGAGCGTGGCTGTGCTAGTAACCAATACAACCAGCTTTCCCTAGATATGAAAACAAAGCACCACGTCTTCATGGTTGAAGGCTTCTTTCGTACTGACATTAAAATTGGTGCCACATATAAATATAATTTAATCCGCTGCATAGAGGAGTTTATGGAACGCTATCCAGCATTCAGGCAAGTCCCTTGGAGCGTAATGTTGTCAAAGGTGTCCAGGTACCGTCGAATTGACATGCTTTTGTTTGTAACATAAACGTCTTATGTTTTGTCAGTATACGTTATAACCTTTTTGTTATTCTCACTCTTAATTAAAATGTATATTAATTTTGTTATCCTTATATCTTTTAAAACCAATAGGTTTATCAAACATTTCCAACATACAGCATCAGTTACTCGTAAAAAGACACTGGACGCTATAAAGTGGCTGATCCAAATCTAGAAGCAATAAATAATGTTATGATAGTAAGGCCTCAGTCATACCTTCTCGCAATACAGACAGTGTTTAACGGGAAGAGAGAAAGGAAATATAAGAAAATGGACACATGACTATGTACTAGGGATATTTTCTTGTTTAGACTGCGATAAAAATTTTGTCAATATTGTAACACTATTGTACCTAATAGTGGTCCGAACCATAAAGCCCGGGCCTTAAAGTACTTACAGCATAGTAAGTCGCCATCAAGGTAGTTGTCTCATATGTTTATGAGAACTCCTAGTGGTTTACCGGGAGAAACACGAGTCAGATGGAGAATTTAATGTCATATCGGCACGTTGGCCATAGTAGCACAATGGTAGTGCGGCTGGACGGAAACCAGAAGATCCGTGGTTCAAATCCCGGCTATGGCATTGAATTTTTCATTCTGGCTCTACCCTTTCATTGTAACACTAATTTACCTTCTATTCCTAGAACATGTTCCGCTAATTTTCGGGTTCGTAATGAAGTTACATTGTGAGGAAACTTAGGGTGAGAGAAAAGAATTGAGATCAAATTAAAGTATTTTTATTTTATGTGACAGGTTTAAAATATGCATTAATTTACGTCCGTCCCAACGTTTAGTTATATCGGACGGTGAAAGAAATGGGTGAAATCATGCTCAAATGAGTTCAGGGTCCTTGGAGCTTAGAGTTACCCTACATTCGTCTTGAAGGATAAGGGAAAACCACGGAAAAAGCTTATCCAGGTAACTCACCCTGACCGAGATTCGAACTCGGGACCTCTTGAACGTGAGGCAGACATGCTGCCATCTAGGCTACCGAGGCGGGCACACAATATGCATATGTCTACTATAACAGAAAAATAGATGTTCATTGTGAAATAAGTGTTCATTGACTTATCATTTGGTACTTCTTAATGGAATACTTTTATGGCTAGATAGTTGGCTTTGCAGTGCACTGCATAGCAGTATATAGTTCTTAAAAACAGTTGTGGTATCCACGCACAGGCGAAATTACGCACCTTTATATTACGCGGGCCAACGCACCTCTCAAATAGTATATTTACCTGCTGGTAGAGGGAGGCCTCAGCTGCTGTCAACACATTAATTATGATCGCAAGCTGTTAGGGGAATCGTATATAAACTCGCTCCAACATCAATGCTATTGATGACGTCAAATTTTGCGCGGTAAAACCACAGATAAAAATGAGCACCGTGTATATATTATATATATATGAGGATGAAAAAAAAAAAACAGGGTATATCTTACCATTGAAAGCGTGCTTATGTAGGATTCCTTTAAAATGTTTGTGTTATATTCTTGTATGAATTTAAGTACAGGATGTCACTTATTTGTTCACGCATACATCGACTTTTTGTACAAAATACTACCTTCTGGATTCACGAGGCCTTAAAACATGTTCCTTTGGGGAGATCTCAGCATCGAATTTAGTTTCGGGTACAATATCTCCTGCAGCAGAGGTAGTAAAAAGACTATTCATTAATTAAAAATTGCATTGGGCACTTCTTAAAAAGAAAAGGTGTCCTCACTTAGCGACCATGAGCAATCTTTCGGATTGAAAGCTAGTTGCAATAAAGCATAAATCCTAAATATAAACAGCTCATTTTTTCAAGATGTACACAAATTTCTCCAAAAGTTTACATTAATATGAATGTGATGGGTGACAATAATGCCTCCTTTTTTTCTCTACCTTATATCTCAAGATAGGATAAAATTCTTCTTCTTCTTCTTCTTCTTCTTCTTCTTCTTCTTCTTCTTCTTCTTCTTCTTCTTCTCTTCTTCTTTCTTCTTCTTCTTCTTCTTCTTCTTCTTCTTCTTCTTCTTCTTCTTCTTCTTCTTCTTCTTCTTCTTCTTCTTCTTCTCTTCTTCTTCTTCTTCTTCTCTTCTTCTTCTTCTTCTTCTTCTTCTTCTTCTTCTTCTTCTTCTTCTTCTTCTTCTTCTTCTTCTTCTTCTTCTTCTTCTTCTTCTTCTTCTTCTTCTTCTTCTTCTTCTTCTTCTTCTTCTTCTTCTTCTTCTTCTTCTTCTTCTTCTCTTCTTCTTCTTCTTCTTCTTCTTCTTCTTCTTCTTCTTCTTCTTCTTCTTCTTCTTCTTTCTTCTTCTCTTCTTCTTCTTCTTCTTCTTCTTCTTCTTCTTCTTCTTCTTCTTCTTCTTCTCTTCTTCTTCTTCTTCTTCTTCTTCTTCTTCTTCTTCTTCTTTCTTCTTCTTCTTCTTCTTCTTCTTCTTCTTCTTCTTCTTCTTCTTCTTCTTCTTCTTCTTCTTCTTCTTCTTCTTCTTCTTCTTCTTCTTCTTCTTCTTCTTCTTCTTCTTCATCTTCTTCTTCTTCTTCTTCTTCTTCTTCTTCTTCTTCTTCTTCTTCTTCTTCTTCTTCTTCTTCTTCCTTCTTCTTCTTCTCTTCTTCTTCTTCTTCTTCTTCTTCTTCTTCTTCTTCTTCTTCTTCTTCTTAACTTCTCTAGTTTTAACACTAGCGTGGTGTTTGGAGATTCTTGGTCCTTATGCTTTATGCGTCGGGTAGAAGAAAGAAACTCTGAATCAGATAGATAACCGAGGTAAGGTGATCAGACCAATCCCTGGAATGAGAGTGAGGGAAGTAATATGACAAAGTGAGGGCGAGATGAAAGAAAGGAACGATGATACGGAGAAATTTGCGGAATGATGGTGGGCGAAACCGGAAATTCCGTGAAAAACCCGCCCCTGCACCAAATCTTCACACCAAATCTCGCCTGGGTCACCTGGGATCGAAGTGAGAGTCGAGATAGGACAAAATTATGCACTTAGAATACAAAAACTGTGCTTTGGATTTAATC